>PVKZ01004688.1:0-73664 GCA_004027375.1 Macroglossus sobrinus | reverse complement strand
GTTCCTCGTGCCTTAGGAAGACACAGACGGCCCTTCACAGCAGACCTGAATTTAACGACTTCCTGTTCTTTCCCCATTGTCGTCCCCACTGATCCTCACAACAGCCCTGTGAGGTAGGCAGGGCCTGCTTCCCCCATTCTACAGATGGCCAGCCCTGAGGCGGGGGCTGCCCAGAGCCCAGACACCCCCGGGCAGCCTGTCCTCTGCTCCTCAGGTCTGCCCTGGCCGTGGCCTGAGTTCCCAAGTGGGCCAGGCTCGGGCGCAAGGCAGAGACAGATGTGCCTGATGCAGCATTTGTCCTTGGGGGCCAGGAGCCCACCTGCCCTCTGGCTACGGCCTGCCCCTGATTTCCCAGCTGCCTCCAGGGCAATGGGAAGCCTCCAGAAGTGGGAGAAGATTCCAGAGCTGGGGCTTTGGTCCCTGGGCAAGCCCCAGCCTGGCCTCCTGGAGAATGTGCAGCCTTGGGAGGCCTTGCCCCAGAGCTGTGACAGTTGTCCCCACAGTCCGGCCTCCCCCTCTGTGGGATGACCTGCACCTAATACACAGTCACGTGTACACACGGCAGAGATGGGGACATGGCCGTGGGCCCCGACCAGCACATTCACAGCAGTATCTGCAGAACGACAGCCCCCAGGTACACACACACCTTGCACACACACACACACACTCTCAATACACTCACGTGTGCCCTGCGCTGCACAGCCACACACCTGCCGAGGCAAAACCCAGCAGGTTCGATGGAGATGTCCACCGCCTCGCCAGGCCCCTCTGCTGCCCTGAGTGCTCCCCTTTTCCTCAGTCCACAATGGGGCAGAGGCAGGGTCTGTCAGCAAAGGGGACAGGCAGTTCCCCAGCGGGTATCCTGTGCCCGCAGCAGCTCCCCAAGGCCCGGGAGGGAGGGGCTGCTTGCTCACAGGCTCCCAGAAGCGGCCTCCGTGGGTCTCCAGGCAGAAATCACTCATGACCTCGCGGGTACTGGAGCCAGCAGCCAGGCTGGCCTAAATGAGTCTCTCCTCAGGAGGCACCTTGAGGACGCTGTCCATCTCCAGCCGGGCCCCGGCCACCTCCTGCTGGCTCGGGCTGTAGGTGCCCTCTGACTGGCGGCGCTTCCTGGCCGCCAGGATCCCTGAGAGGAGGCCCAGGAGGAGGAGGAGGAAGAAGGCGCAGGCCGCGGGCACCGCCACCTCCAGCAGCGGGAACGGCAGGGGCAGCGGCAGGCCCTTCTGCAAGAGATGCGACAAGGAGGCCTCAGACTGGGGAGGAGAAAGGGCGTCCAGGACTTGCTCAGAGAAAAGAAGCTAGTAAGGAACAGGCCTCCCTGGGAGACCTGGCCCAGGGGACCTGCAAGCAGGTGTCACAAGCCACTGCCTGGACCACAGCAGGGGGATTCCTGTGTGACCGAGGGGTTCTGGCTAAGAGAGAAAACGCACGTATTGAACACCCAGTGTAAGCTAAGCACGGCGCATGGGGTTTTCCATGAACTTGACGATGACGTGTGAAGCAGGAATGAGGACACTCCCTCCCTCCCAGAAGCACAGGAGTCTGGTTTGTTTTCTTCGCTGGTATTCCCCAAAGTGCCCAGAGCAGTGCCTGCACATTAGGCACTGGATAAGCAGTAGGTGAGAAAACAGGCTTTGCTCAGATTCCCCAGACACATGACCAGTGGGTGGCAAGCCAGGACTGGCACTTCTCCGTCTGCCCCCAACACCATCCCACCATCCTTTAGCTTCCAATTCCAGTCGGAGGGCCTTCTGTCGCAAGCCAAGGGGAGTCTCAGTGCCCAGCCTTGCCATTTGGCCTCTTCTTCCCCACGATAAACTCATTCTGTCTGAGGCAACGGGGACTTGATCCCTCCCCATCCTGAAGGGTGGCCAGGTGTTTTAAAGTGTCTGTGGAGACCATGTGCTTAACCCCAAGGTGAGAGGCATCTCAGGCAGCAGCTGGAGGGGCTGAGCTGGCTGCCGATGAGCTCAGAACCCAGCAGGGCCTGCATCCCTCCAAGGAGGCTCAGACCAGGCTTTGTCGGAGACTTCCTCTCTGTCTCTTCACACTCCCAGGAGGTCCCCCATCAAAGATTCTACAAGTTTGGAATCACAGAATTCCAGGATTCCAGAGCCACAAGTCTCCCTCTGTCCTATGAGGCCTCTCAACCCATGGTGACCTAGGTCCCAACCCCCAGCACCCAGCCCTGGAGAAGGGTCCCCAGGCGGTAGAGAAAAGTTGGTCCCAGCCCTGAGTGGACTGTCACCAGCCTCCACCCCGGGCACTTCTGGGGGAGCTATAAAGCCATTTCCTCCTTCGGCCTGGGAGGAGGATGGGTGGGCTGTAAAAGTTCAACTTGAAAGGAAACATTCCCCAGAAGCAGAAGGGATTTGCAGGTTTATGACCCGAGCTGCCAGAGGCCTGTGGAGATCAAGGCTGCTGCCCAGCTCCGCTGCCGGCATCCCCTCCTGCCAGTGTCCACTGTGAGCTGCTGCCCTCTGGGCCTGCAGCAAGGTCAGGTGGGGAGGGGGCCAGCGGGAGGTTCAAGCTCAAGCTGCCTGGGGGCCCCTCCTCGGCTGAGCCCCCTGGAGTCACAGGCTGCCTGTACAGCGGCCAGGCTTGGAATCCTGGCTTCTCAAATCTGCCTACTCAAGAATCCTGGCTCAGGAACCACTGGAGATTATACAGGCTCTTGTGCTCCAACCTAAATCCCAAAATTCCAGGATCCTGTGGGCCCTGAATCCTGTCCCAGATCGGACTTGCCTGAACCCAACTGTTTCACTGCCAGTCCCCAGAGGGATGGGGCAGGGAGGCCAGGCTCTCCCTAGAGTGAGAATGCCTCCTGCATGGGGAGCATGGAAGGGACTGAGTTTCCCTTCCCTGTTGCTGGCCACTCCGTGACAAGGCTGGTTCAGGAACAGCTCCACAGATGCCGTACACACTCCACCCCCAACATCATCTCATAAAGTCCAAAACGGCACCCCACCCTCCGGCATGACTCACCGGCACTTCGCAGAACTGGCCGGAGAACCTCATGCTGCAGATGCATTCGTACACCCCTCCGGCTGCCCGGCAGGTGCCCCCGTTCAAGCAGGGGTTGGCGTCACAGGAGACCTGACACCTGGGAGGCCGAGACGAGGGTGGAGTGGAGAAAGCTGGTCCCTCTCATGCTTGTTCCCCAAGCTGCTTTATTTAGCTCCTCAAACTCCCCTTCACAGGCAACAAAGCTCATCATCCACAGTCCCCACGCACTGACCCTGCCTAGCTGGGCCCTGCCAGGTGACAGAAGCTGAATGTGATCTCCATCACCTGCCACCCTGCTTCACCTGGGCACAGGGGAGCCTGTGTAAAGGCCCATGGGTGCTTGCTGAGCCTCTGTCTGGAGCAGGCCCAGGACCTGCTCCTGTACAGTCTCCCCAGGGGGTCCTGACGTAGGTGGGCTGCACAAAGCGCTCTGAGCAAACACCACAGGCAACCGCTTCCTCGCAGATGCCCACAGAGCAGAGGATGATCCTGGAAGCCCCAGAAGGAAAGCGCTCAAGTGACAGAGATGGACTGTCTGGCACTGTGACAATGTGAGGGGCTCAGAAAGTGAGCACCCCACTTCACCTGTCATGCCCAGCTCTCCACACTCACCAGCTCCCCTCCCAGACCTCAGTCCCCTCCCAGACCTCAGTCCCCAAACCCACCTCTCGCCAGCAAAGCCCTCCTGGCAGCTGCAGTTGGCACCCCGAGGCCCACCGTCACATGGGATGCCACTGAGGCAGGTGAGGTTCAGGCTGCATTCCTCGGGCAGGACAGGCAACCTGCGGAGAGAGCATGGAGGCTGGATCGGGGGCAGCACGCCTGGGCCTGGCCCCCTCCCCTAGCCCTTGTGACCACAGGCCACCTGAGCCTCCGTATTGTCATCTGTGTAATTCAGGGCCCACCTCATATAGACCCGGATATCAGTCATGGAGGTGGTGTCCCAGGTGGAAAGGATGGCTGTCACTCAAGGTTGTCACTCTGCTGCTACAGCCTCACCCCCGAGGTGTACAACCTCCAGACCAGGTTGGGCCTTGGTCCCACCCCTGAGGCCTTTGGAGAAGCTGACAGAATGAAAAGACTCTCCTTGGAGCAAAAGCACGCTCCTGAGCATAATGTTCCTTGCAGGACAGACGGGGAAGGCGAGACAGCCCTCCATAATCTTAGCGCCAAAGGGAGTGGGCATCAAAGACTGAACAGGGGACCATCTCACTCTGCCCCCGACCCATGGCACTAACGGGGGTGAACACCAACGGTGGGAGACTGGGCAGGAAAGCTTCAGTCAGGATTTTCTTCTAAGACCAGCTCTGGCCTTAGAAGCAACCCTCCAGCCCCAGACAAGAGCCCTGTTTATCTGAAATTCCCATTTATCTGGGTGTCCTGTATGCTATCTGGCAAGTCTAAGGGACAGTGGTTCCGGTTTCACAGATGAGGGCATGGAAGCTCAGAGAAGAGAGGCGGCTGGCCTACAGACCCAACGCATCTGCAGCCTGGCTCTGGGATTCTCTGCTCCAACCGCCCTCCGAGGGGGTGGTCCTTCCCTCCCTCCCCTCCCCTTTCCTCCCCTTCTCTCCCCTTCCCCTCCCCTCCCACCTCTCCCACCCCTGCCTGGGTCACCAACCCCTCGTCCGCACCTGCAGCGCGGGCCCGCGAAGCCTGACGGGCAGCGGCAGTCGAAGCGGCCGTCGGGGCGCGGGTGACAGCGGCCGCGGACGCAGGGCGCTGAGCGACACGGGTCAGTGCGGGCCTCGCAGCGCGGGCCCTCCCAGCCCGGGCCGCAGGCGCAGGCGAAGGCATCGAAGAGGTCGCGGCAGGCGCCGCCGTGCAGGCAGGGCGAGGGGACACACACGGGCTGGCCGGCGCAGCCGAGGCGCGCGGCCGGCTGTCCCGGCTGGGCCGAGAAGTGCTCTCGGGGGCCTGGGGCCGTGCCAGGCCGTGGGCGTGCCAGGGGCAGCGGGAGGCCACCCAGCGCCACGCGGCCCAGGCAGCCGGTGAAGTTCTCCGCCAGCAGGATGCGCGCGGCGCCGGGCCCACGCAGGAAGGCCAGGTCGCCGGCCAGGCCGCGCAGCGCCACGGGCGTCGCCGCCCCGTCCAGCCACAGCAGCCAGCGGGACGCGGCGGCCTCGGGGCGCTCCATGGACAGGCGCACGCGGTGCCAGGCGCCGTCGGCCACGCGAGGCCCGGGCGCGGGCAGCACGGCCCCGGGGGGGCCGCGGCCGCTGCGCACGCCGGCCGCCAGCGAGCCGTTGCGCACGGCCAGCCACACCGCGGCCAGCGCGCCCGCGGCTGCGCGCAGCAGCCCTGCCTCGGAGTCCCGCGTGCGGAAGGCGAGGGAGAGGCCGCTGAGTGCGGGCCCCGAAGACGCGTTATGCCCGCTGAATGCGACTGGGGGGCCCTCTCGGAACGTGGCTTCGGCCACACCTGCGGGGAGAGGACGCGTCAGCGATGGCCCACCAGCACTCACTCCACCCCAGCCCCAGCACGCGGGTGACCCCACTTGCCGCCCCTACAGGCCCCACCACCGTGGCTTCCACCCCCTCACGACTCCCTACCTCTAGGCCTCTAGACCGTGCCCACCCAACCCTCCGGGGCACAGACCCGGCAATAGTGACCCCTCGAAAAATCTGCCCTCTTCCCTCCTTGGTGAAGTGGCCTTGTGCCATCACCGAGGCTTACTCTTCACTGCACTAAGTCATCTTTTTTAAATGCAGATTTTTTTAAGAGCTTGATCATGCATTTTAATGAAATGCAGTCAGCTCTTTAAAATGCAAATCATGTCCTCCAGCTTAAACCCCTCCCTCCTGCCCTTGGTTAAAAGTCCTGAGCTACCTGGCCAAGCATTTAAGGCAACCTCTCCGCCCCAAATACCTGCGCTTGTGTTTCAGTTGTTCTTATAAACCTCAGGGCCTTTGCACATGCTATTGCCCTTGCCCGAAATGCCCTCCCTAAGTTGGGTCAGAGTCTTATCTACCTTTGAAAACATAGCAAAAGCTTTCTTTCTCCAAAGAGCTTGTCCTGCATGCAGTGGCCCAACCACAGTGGGATGGAACTGGCGGCATCCTGGTCTACTATGAGCCTTGAGGGTAGAGGTGGGATCTAACCCAGCTTGGATGTCCAGCACCCAGCACATGGGCTATCCGGGGCACACACTCACAGACAAAGCCATCAGGGACCTCCTCGCAGGTGGCAGGTGGGAGGCAGGGCTGGCCAGGACACCACAGCTGCTGGGAACACGTGGGCCCCGTGAAGTTGGTAGGGCAGGTGCAATGGAAGTCATTCCAAGTGACCAGGCAAGTCCCACCATTGAGACAGGGGTCAGGCTGCAGGAGAATCGGGACAGGGATTGGCTCAGGCCTGGTAGCATCACCCACCAGAACTGTCACTGCGGTGGTTCGTCATGGAGCACCTACTACAGACACATTGCCTCCCCACAAACAACTGAAGAGGACGTCACTATCATCTCCATTTTACAGATGAGGAAACTGAGGCCCAAAGAGGAGAAAAACACTTGCCTGAGTCACCCAGCCAGTAAATAGAGGAGCCAGAGTTCACACCTAGGCTATCTAGTTCCAGGGCTGGTGCTTTGTCTGTGAGCAAAATGGGTCCCTGTCCCCCCAAACAGTACCTGCATAAAGGCTCAGACAGCCCTTGCCTGGGTCCGGGTGTCTCTCAGAAAAGGACTGAGAGGAAGTAGCATGGAGACCACCAGAGCAGCTGGGCCAGAGGTGCACTGTCACTGTCACTCTCTAACAGTGGGACTTTGGGCAGGGCACTTTGCTCACCAGTACAGACACATGCTAACGCTGGAGATACAGGATACGAAAGGGACCCACCCGTTTTCCAGAGCACTCACACTGCACACGTCCTCAGAGACGCAGCCCACAGTGAGGTTCCGGGACTGCCTGCTGCTCAGCTCGCTGGCCTGGCTCGAGTTCCCCAGCGGCAGTGGAAAGAAGGGGAGGTGGAGGCCACTGAGTCGCAGGTCCTGGAGGCAGCCTCGGAAAGGCCCACCCCAGGGTTGTACATCAGCAGGGAGGAGCCGCCCACCCACGTGCACCTGCTGCCCCAAGCCCTGCAGCTGGTCAGGCCCAAAGCTGAGTGTCACCAGGTGGCGTAGCCCGTCATCCAGACGCCCGGGAAGCACCAGAGCAGGATCGCCCAGGACCTCGGCCCAGATCTGGCCCTCTCTCAGGAACACTGTCAGGCTGGCTGCTGTGTCATTGGCAAACTGGAGCAACAGGCCAGCAGGTTCCCGCGTGCGGAGGAGGAAGGACACGGTGAGGTTGGGGCCTGGCAGCTGCTGGAGCAGGAAGGAGGCAGAGCTCAGGGTGCCCCCAAAGCCAAAGGTGGCAGCAGGGACCTCTGCAGGGAGAGAGGGTGCCAGGCGTGAGGCCTGCGGCTGGGGGGAAGACACGGCCTCTGCCCTGGGGCCCGCCTGGCTCGCTCCTCACCGTAAGCACACGTGGGACCACTGTAGGGCCGGGGACAGTCACAATGGAAGTGAGTCCACAGGTCCACGCAGGCCCCTCTGTGGGCACAGGGTGGAGGCTGACACTGCTCATGGCGCTCACAGCCCGGGAGGACATTCTCCCCAAGATCCTCAGGCAGCAAGAGGTGCCCATCCACGTGCACGTCCTGGAGGCAGCCCGCAAGAGCCCCGCCCCCCAGCTGGACGGAGCAGGACCCGGCAGGTGTCGGGGCCGTGGAAGCTGTAGGAGCTGGGGCCACAGGACTGGAGGCCACGCAGGACCAGGCAGGGCAGCCCTCGTGCCAGAGCCGCAGCTCCAGGACCCCCATGCGGAGCATCACCTCTGCTCGGTGCCAGTGCCCATCACTGAGGGCCAGGTCTGGCAGCCTCAGGACAAGCACAGTGTTGTTGGGGCTCCGGAGTGTGGCCTGAAGCGTGGCCCCCACCAGCACCAGCTCCAAGCTGTCTCGGGTATCAGTGCGAGTCGCCAAGACACCAGCAGGGAGCGTGGTGCGAAATCTCAGTGCCAGACCCAGGGGGCCACCAGCCGGCACTGATGCCCGCACAGGGTTCCCAGCCACCACGGAGAAGGTGGTGTTCTGGCCACAGAGAGATCCATGGGTGCCAGGTGGGCAGCGGCAGATGTAACTGTGGTTCCCAGACTCGAAGGTGGGGATGCAGGTGGCTGCCAGTGGGCAAGTGTGGCCCTGGCAGCCGGTGAGCTGCATGGAACAGTCATGCCCACCCCAGGCCTCCGGGCACTGGCAGACGTAGCCCGCCACGGTGTCGTCGCAGGTGCCACCATGGAGGCAGGGCTCCGACAGGCATTCGTCCACGTCTTCCTGACACGTCAGGCCTTTGGGAGAGACCAGGTCAAGGCTCAGCACCCAAGGCTGGAACCAGGAACTTAGTGCTTGCCAACCAAACCAATTCCCAATGCACGAAGGATTTCTCATGGTCCCCTGAGGTTCCCGGAGGCTGGAATCCAAGATACCCCTTTCTCTGCCGTGTCTGGTGAGTCTCCATGCCCTGTGGATGCTATTCCCTAAATACTCTCCAATCGCCTTTTCTCCCACCCCGCCCTGCCTGCCTCGCCAGCTCTTTTGCCCACAGTCTAGCATCCTCCAGTTTGCCTGACTTCAGGACCCCCCTCTACCATTCGTCTCCACAAGCAGCCAGAGAGCTATTTCTAAAGGATCACCTGGCCAGGTTTCTATGCTGGTGAAGGTCCAATCACTCACCCTGGCATTCGAGACCCCTCAAAGGCTGGGCCCTGCCAGGCACTCAGCTCTCAACCCTGCACCCTACAAACCTTGAATGCCTGTTCCTCCAAGCCAGACTGTGTATTGAAAGCATTTGTTTACTCAGCTGAGATCTCGAGGAGTCTGAGTAGGTCACTGGTACCCATCAAAAGGCCTGGCATGGCTTTTGTGGACAGTGACGAAATGGAGGAGTGAGTGTAAGTGGAGGTGTGCATCTGTGGCGCTCTGAGCAACCCCCAGGCTCTACTCCCCCCGTCCCTCTCCCCTAGAGCACCCACACAGGCTGTGAAGGGGCCACCTGACCCTCCCCTCCGGAAGCTCCCACCGCAGGTGCTCCAGCCCCAGCTTGCGTCAAGAGGCCACGGCCCAACCCCAGCTCGGCCAGAGCCTCCACAAAATAACCGAGGCCAGCCTTGCTGGAGGCCTTGCAGAGCCCCGTATCCCAGCTGGAGGAACCGAGGCCCAAAGAAGCCATCAAGATTTGAACGCTGGCCCCAGCCAGCCCACAAACAGCGGAGTCTCCTTCTGAGGAGAGCTAGCTCCACCTGTCCCTGCCCACCTGTCCCTGCCCAGGCCACAGTGTCCCGTACCTGCCAGGAGCCCCAGGCCCCACAGGAAGGTCCGCAGAGCACGCAGCCCCATTGCATTCCCCCAGACAGGCCGAGAGTGGAGGGCCGGCCCAGAGCTGGGGAGCAGAGCTTCCTGCCTGGCTGCCTCTTTCAGAGCCAGCTCAGGAATGCCAGGCACTGGCCTCCCCCATGCCCAGCACGACCCAAAAGGAGGACGGGGGTGGACAGTGGCAAGGAGCCCAGCCCCACAGCCGGGGTTCTCCCTCCTGATCCCTGACCTTAGAGATCGGAACTCCCTGTTAGCAATCAGCTGGGCTCAGCTCCTGCTGACACTAGGGAACTTGAGGGAGTGATACCCCCTCTCTATAGCCTCCAGTGCCTCATCTGTAAGATGGGAATGTAAACCTCTACTTTAGGGGACTGAGGTGATGGGGTAATGAAATAGGGGGCCGAAGATGGGCTTTCAGGGCCCCCAGCGTTGCCGGCCACCAGAGGGTGGGGATGCTGAGCGTCAATGTCTTTGGGTGGGTGAGGGTAGAAGTGACAGGGATGATCGCTACCTCCTTCCCCTGGAAGGGAGAGCCTGTGCCCAGGAACCCTGCCAGGGAGAGGAGGCAGTGTGCCTGAGCAGGAATGCGGGCAGTGAGGGGGACGTGTCACAGGCATTCCAGAGGGGGCGGGGACACTCAGTGAGAGTGTGAGAAGTTCCTTGGGTTCACCCGTGGCTATGTGGGAGGGTGTCTGTGTGTCTGTGCATCTGCTGTGCACGAGGCAGGGAGAGGTGTTCTGCACCCCTAACTCCTGCCCAACAGGCCCCAGTTCCCCAAAGTTCAAGCTCACCCTTCTCCAGACACTGCCCCCAGCCATCTGTAATGCCCCTGGCCAAACTGCCTCTGTCCTCCCTGCAGGCCACTCAGCCTCTGCCCAGACCTCTGATGTCAGGTGTCTAGGTCTCTCTCTGCCCATCACTCCACACAACCTCCTGGACGACCTCAGCTCCCTGTGGCCCCAGCTGCCAGGATGACACTCCTGGCTCCCAGTTTCTGACTCCAGCCCAGGCCCCTCTCCTGGGCCCAACCCCAGTCCACCCACCCCCCATCCAGGCTCCTCCCTGGAGGTGCTCTACACACTAGGACTCAATGTGGAGAAGACTGAACTCATTGTCCTCCACCCAGTATCATCCGGGACAAACTCAGCTAGTATCCCTGACACTTCCCACTCACCCGGATAACCCTCAGGACATGTAGAGTGTCCCTCCTAAATATTTCTCAACTTGATTAGCTCCCATCTCCGAAGCCCAGGCCCCAGCTCAATCCCTCTTAGCTGTCACCTGGGCCATGGATTGTACCCACCTCCTCCCGAATTTCCTTGTCTCCCATTAATCCAGCCTCCATACATCAGCCAGAGCAAACTGCTCACCCCAGGCCCACCAACTCTGAGCCTTGTCCTGCCCCAGGGCCCACCCCACCCCCAAGCACCTGTGTAGCCATTTGGACAGTGACACTGAAAGCCATTGGGCAGGTCCTGGCAGCGGCCCCCACTGAGGCAGGGCCCTGAGGCACACTCGTCGACGTCCACGCTGCAGTCGGCTCCTGCAAGAGGCCCAGCTGTGGATCCCACCTGTGCCCTCAGAGCCAGACTGGACCTGGAAGGGCCCATTTTACAGCTAGGGAGGCTGAGGCCCAAAGAGAGGCTCTTGAACCCAGCCCGGCATCCCTCCGGGTGCATTTGGACACTGGCGGACCTGAGGCCCTAGAAGTGGGTAGGAAGCTCACCCTCAAAGCCAGGAGGGCAGCGGCACAGGAAGCCAGCAGCATGGCGGAAGCTGAAGGTGCCCGGAAAGGCGGCCTGGTCGCCCCCGTAGAGGGTGGGGTCGGAGCGCTGCAGGCACTGGCCCCCGTGCTGGCAGGGGCCTGCCGCACACTCGTCCTCGTCCACCTCACACTGCTCGCCGCTGTAGCCTGGGGGCACACACACGTGGGCATCAGGTCACACAGGGTCATGGGGCAAGCCCAGCACCAGGCTGGGACAACAGCTCAGAATAGGGTCATGCATATCCTGAGGGAGGGACACAGGGACAGGAATATAAATGAGCACGGCAGCTCAGCATCATTTCAGTATTATTGCTAGTATGAGTGGCCACTTCGAACGTGCCAAACCGTGTGCCAAGACTTCATGAGCATTACACCTTGACTTTACTCTCAACAACCCTGGTGGCAGGTACGACGATTAGCCTATTTTGTAGATCAGAAAACATGCTCAGAGAAGTTTCAGTCACACTCTGTTTGGTGCACTGAGGGCGCGTGCACGGCGACCCGGCAGCCGCAGACCTTAACCACCTGCCAGCCTGCGCACGCGCATGCGCACGCGCACACGCACCTGGCCAGCATAGGCACCTGAAGCTCCCGAGGCCCTCGAGGCAAGACGCGTTGTGCGCGCAGGGCGCCGACGCGCACTCCAGCACCTCCTGCTCGCAGCGTGCGCCCTCGTAGCCCGTGTCTGCGCAGTCGCACTGGAACCTGGAAGGAGTCGCGCTCAGCTGCAGGGTGCAGCACCCCGCTGCCTCCACAAGGTCGCCAGACCACCCAGCAGCCTCCCCGCCTTCTGCCAACCGGCTGCCGGCTCACCCGTTGACCAGGTCGTGACACACGCCCCCGTGAGCGCACGGCTGACTCTGGCATTCGTCCAGGTCCAGCTGGCAGCTGGCACCCCCGTAGCCCGGCGCGCACACGCAACGGTAGGAGCCCACACCGTCCAGGCACGAGCCCCCGTGCAGGCAGGGCGCTGAAGCACACTCGTCCACCTCCGTCTCGCAGGTCACTCCTGGACAGGGCCGGAAACAGGCAGAGGGTCATCCAGGGAAAGAGGCCCAGACAGACTGATTCAAACCTGCTCCAGTTACAGAAAGTGGAAGGTGAGGATCCACAGAGAGAACCAGTAAGTCTATTCATCCAGAGCAGGTGTTTCTCACACCAGCAATGGTGATGGAGTAGAAAGAAGATACGTCCTCGCCTCCTTGAACTCACAGCCATCTAGTCTGGGAGTCGGGCATTAGGTCAATGGCACCTAAAGGAGGACTGATTTTTAATTGTGATAAGCTCAACGATGAGGAAGTCCTGGATTCCATAAAAGCAAAAGCCAGGATCTTGACTCAGGGAAGGCTTCTTGGAAGAAGAGCCTTTTGAAGGGCAAGGGGTCATTCACCAGGACGGGATAGGGGACTGTGGGAGTCGTTGGATGCCAGAGGGACTGTTGGTCAAGACCCGGCTGGGTGAGCTGGATGCCCTTGGGCAGGGCACAGGGAGCTGGGGAGCTAAGGGGAGTGGAGGAGGTGAGGCAGGGGTGTGGGGTGTCGGGCCTTGGGGGTTGGGTAACACAACGTGGACTTATCCTAAAAGTTTAAAGCAGCTGAGTACACGGTGCTGTCTGCATTTTAGGAGACTCACTGCTGGCTGTGAAGAAGGTGTTAAGGACAGAGCCCACAGAGGGACATAACCTGGCAGGAGATGCTGGAATAGGGTAAGCAACTCTTTCATGTTTTCCCTGCCTTGTCTTGCTTTTAAAACTGAAAATTCAAGTCCTAGGCAACACCCAGATGGTTAAGTGGCCCTTGGTGGTGGGGACCATGGAGATGAAGGGAGATGAGAATCTCAGGGTGGCAATGTACTGCTGAGTTCGTCCTGGAGCCCATATGTCATTGTAGACTCCAGTGGCCCTTCCCTTGCCCCCCTAAGTGGGGTTGGTCATTGGGGGCCAGGGGCCCAGCTGGCTCCAGCAGGAACCGTACCCGCTTCCCGGCTTCGTGAGCACGAAACATGGCCCCTCCTTTCTGGGACAGGTCACTCCTCCAGCCCCAGCCCCACCCCCACCCTCTGTGCCAGGGGGAGCCAGGCCCAGGCTGCCTGGAATCCCAGCCTCCCCCTCCTGGCTGGGAACAGAAAGGAGGAGGAGGAGAGAAATGAGTCACGGCAGCCGCTGCCCCCACTCACATCCACAGCTCACGCAGAAAGCGTTACCCCAAAGCGTCGGAGCACCACACATCTGGGCACACACACACCTGCTGGCACTCACACACATATGTGTAGCACAGATGCATTCCGTGAGCCCAGACACCCACAGTCCTGGCAGATGCATAGGCGCTTTACGTGGCCTCGCTCACACATACACAGCAAACACATCCAGACACCGAGACTCTCGAATGATGAGAAAGATACATGTAGCCCGTTTCCAGAGTCCGTTTTCAGCTGTGTGCCAAGATCCATCTCGTCACTGTGAGTTCCCACCCCTAGGACCCAGGCCCCCACCCCAGTCCGTGTGCTTTGTTTAGGAGTGATCTCAGACTGTGCTTTGTTCTCAGAGAGTTGTCTGGATTCAGGATTGAATAGAACCCAGAGTGTCTCACCGCAGGCTCCCAACTGCCCTGGCTGGACCCAGCCTCCTCCCAGACCTGTCCCCAGCTGCCCACTCCTTCCAGCATCTAGGCAGTCGCTCCGATGCCCTTGCTTTGGAGCATGGGTGGGATGGGGACAGGGCCATACTCTGGAGGGAACTAGCATTTCCTCAGTGCCTGCACTGCCCCCCACTTCCCGCTGGAGAGGCAGGGGCCCCTGGGGGTATACCTACATTACAGGTTGAACAAGGCCACCAGGGTCTCTGTGCTGGAGCTTTGAGGGCTACACAGAGGGGAGGAGACCCACATTACAACCTAACTAGGGGGTGTCCATACTCTAGAACCATCAGATGAGCCAACAGTGTCTACAGTACAGCCTGACACAAGTCTGGAGTTGAGTAGATGCTAGAATACTATCTAGATATGTCTTCGGGAAAGCCAGACAGAGCATATCTATCTGCACTGTGGTCCCACCAGAGATGCCCGAGGACTGTCTCGACCCCTGGCACCAAAGGGAACTCTAGAAGGGACATTTGTCCGGTGCCTGTTATGTGCCAGGCACCAAACCAGTGCTTGCACGTTCAAAGCCTCATCCAGAGCTGCCAGGTAGCATCAACTCCGTAACCAGACCCAGAGTGGCTGTGCCCTAGAGGTGCCAGGATGTCCAAGCTGAATTCAAAGCTGAATTCGTGATTTCACACTGAGGCTCTGATGGGACGTCATGACAGATCTCCTCCAGGGATAGTCGGGGGCCATTACCTGCATAGCCAAGGGGGCAGTGGCACTCGAAGCGATCGGCCAGGTTGTGGCAGGTGGCCCCTTGGCGGCAGGGCCGGGACGCACACTCGTCGATGTCCAGCTCACAGCGCGGGCCTTGGAACCCGGGCACACAATAGCAGCGGAAGTCACTGGGCCCTGGACCCTGGGGCACACACAGAGCACCGTGGTGGCAGGGCTGGGTGGCACAGCCTTGTGGCTCCACGGGCCCACAGGTGTAGCCGCCGCTCTCCGTGGCCTGGCATTTGGTCCCTGGAGCGCATGGGTCTGAGGCACAGGCGCTCGACGACGTCTCCACGGGCACGGTTCCTGTAGAGAGAGGAGACTAGCTGGGCAAGGTAGACAGGGGACACAGGGACACGCCCCTCCCCACACTCACCCATCCCAGACCCTGGAGTCAGGAGGAGGGAGGCAAGGCCGGGGGCTCTACAAGCCAGGTGCCAACAGGCTGCGCACATCTGCACCCGGAATGGGGACCGGTTTCAGGACTCCTCCACACAGACAGATAGGACCCGGGATGCCCGGCTCTGGCCCAGGATTATTGAGCAGACACCCTGTGAGCTCTACACGTCTTGTAGCACCCCTGCAGTGCTACTTTGCGGCAGCTTAGCTTCTGTCACGCTTGTTTTACAAGAGGGTAGATCTCAGGCTCGGGACAGAAAGAGAGGACTTGCCTGAGGCCACACAGCAAGTTAGGGCTGGGACTGTCTGTCGGCTCCACCCTGCAGCCCTTTCTCTCCTTCCCGCTCAGCTCAGGATGGAGGCTCCTCCCACTGCGCCCTCCTCCGCTCCTGCTGGGGGTCTGGTAACTCCATCCATGCATGAAATCGGAGATGGAGGACTTCAAAGGTCCCTCTTCCCCCACCCCCCAGCCCCTCCTCCCTGCCCCGCCTGGCTGGCCTGGGAACTTCTCACAGAATCCTTGGCCCTCATTGTGCCCCCATTAGCAAATGCCTGAGCAGCCGTCCTGGCCAAGGTCACAGAGTCCAGGGCAGGTACTGAGACCTGCTGACCAAACACCTGGCTCTGGCCGCTGTGCTGCCTGCAGGGAGCTGAGAGCCCTCTGTTAGACGGTCACCTCCTGGTCTGGAAACCAAGCTACAGAGAGCCAGCGTCCCTCCCTCCAGCCTGTCTGTGTAATGCTGGGGTAAGAACTCGGGGCTTTGGAGTAAAACAGCCCTCAGCGTGGATCCCAGCTCAGTCACTAGCTCTGAGGCCTTGGGAAGATCATTTCTGCTGAGCTCCATTTCACAGTCTAAAAAGGGGATGCTAATAGTCCTCACCTTTTAGAATGTGTTAGGATTCAAAGCCTCATTCAGGTAGTGTTGTCAAGTGCCCTCTTGTAGGCACTCAGTAAGTGATGGGGGATAGGGAGCCGCCCACAAGCAGGAGGCATCCTCCACCTGGGGCTCTGAGAGGTGCCCCCTCCCCCTCAGGTTGTCATCCAGACACTAACCAGGCCCTGCACCTCCCCTCCCACCTCCTGGTGAAGACCCCCAGATAAGGCTCTGCAGCCTCTCAGGCGTCATCTACATTCCACCAAGCAGGGCTGTCCACTGGCCGACCCCCACGCTTCCCAGCCAGGGCCAAGCAGGACAGGGGACAGGGAGATGGAGATACTGACCAGTGGACCCAGGGGAGAACTAGAATGTTAGCCCCACCCCGGAGCACAGAGAGCACCTGGTACAGCTCAACGCAGGCTCACTTACTCCCTGACAGGGCCCCTAGTGCCCACCCAGGGTCAGGCATGAGACTGAAACACTGTCAGGCCAAGATGACCTTCTAGGGCTCTGGGGTCCACAGACCTTCTCTCTCCACCATTCCCCTCCCTAGCTCAGCACATTTCTCCCCAGCCCCTCCCCCACCACTGGTCATAGGGCAGGGAGCATCTGGGCCTCTCTGAGGGCCTTCTGGATGGCCCATCTTCTGTATGGCCCATCTTCTGTTTCCCACTCCAAACCTCTGTGGCTGATCAGCTTAGAGCTGGGTCCCCCAGGGCTAGATGCTCTGATGGGGATGGGAGTGGACAGAGCTTCCTTGAGAAAGGACACAGGTTGGGGCATCACATACACCCAATTTATATCTGGGGCATAAATGGTGCCCCCTCATAGGGTGTTGTAAGGAGCCACCGAGGTGACATGAGTGAAGCCCTGGCACCCAGTGGGCCCTCAGTGAGGGCTCTGGCCATTATGATCAGGGTCCCTCCATCCAGCCTGGCTTGCGAGGAGGAACACGATAATCATATAGCTCCCATAACCCCGGCTGCTGGGTCCTGTGCCAACCCTCATCTGTGTGCCCAAGGTGTCCCGCCCCAGTCTGGAGCTTTGCCCCCAGTCAGAGCCCTCCATTCAGAGCAGATGGCACAAGGCTGAGGAGACAGTGCCTGCAGGGCAGGTGCTTTATCGTCTTAGCAGCAGGTGGGCCACAACCCCACATGATGGAGCCCAGGACACAGAGTCCCGCCCCCCCAGGAGGAAGAGTTCCTCCAGTCAGAGCCAGGGGTAGAGGGAGGGAGCCGCCTGTTCCGGGAAGCATGCAACAGCACCAGAAGCCTGCCCGTGAGGGACAGTCCCCTCTTCTGTGCAATCTCAGTTAACCTTCATATTTGCCTGAGGAGGTGGATACTACTATTAATGCCTGTTTTACAGTTGAGGAAAGAGAAGCTCAGAGATGAAGTACAGCCCCACAGCCCATGAGGGCTGGAATTCAGACCTTGGCCTCACAGCTGCAGAGACACCCAGGGGCCTGCATTTAGAATACCCATTCCTTGGTCCTGGGCCAGAACTAGAGATTCAGAACCGCTGGGCCTAGGGCCAGAGAATCTGTATTGCGACATGCTCCTTTGGGCTTTGAGGCTTGGGAACTGCTGGCCTTGGGGTCTCTCTCCCAGGAGCAAGCCCAGGAGGCCAGGGCAGTCCAGGGCTGAGTGGAGAGGTGAGGGTGGCCGGCAGAGGAGGGGCTGTTTCCTGGGCCAGGCGGGAGGGGCGTGGCCTGTTGCCAGGGTGATGAGGGGCCTGTGCTTATCTTTACAAATCCCTCCTGACCTCTCAGGCTGCCCGGGAAGACCTGGCAGGGGAGGGATTAACTGACATCCGCCCCTCCCCTCCGACCTGACGCCCTAGGAAGGCCGGGAACCCCGTGGAAGGGCAATCTCTCCCAGAAGGATCAACTACAGTAACAGCGGCCGTTACTGGGCGCGCGCCGTATGCTCCGGGCCGTGCTACACACCTTGCATCAGTTATTCCATTATTATATTAATGATTCAGACTGGAAGAAGTGGGTGCCGTGAAGAAAGCTGTGTTTCTAACTCTGGCCATAAACTTGCCCACGGGCATCCCGCAAAAAAAAAAAAGAAAAAGAAAAAAGAACAAAGAAAAAAGAAAAGAAACAGTGCGTCCACACTTCCCAGTGCCCGTGAAATTCCCACTCGGCAAACTCGGAACCACCACCCACGTACTGTCATTGCAACGCGTTCCAACGCGTTCCAGCCCAACCCCACCCAGGCGCTGAAAAGAGCCTCTAAGGGCTTGGGCTTGCCCGGGAAGAACAGAGAGGTTCCAGGGTCTGCCTGGACAGAGCGTGCAATCTTCCCCGTCTATCCAGAAGGTGTCAGCGATCCCATGGGGCCTCGGGGGCCTCGGGGCTCGCTGGGTGCTTAGTAACCCCTGCTTGCAAGCACTTCTAACGGGGCCGAGTGATAACTGCCAACAACTGATGGGAAGTGTTCACTGAGGGTGGATTTTGAGAAGCTTCTTTTCTTAAGGCAAAAGAGAGACTATTTCTAAGAAGCGACCCAAGATCTCAGCAGATGTGGGGGATCCGAATAAGGGGAAAACACTGTTCACCTAAAACAGGCCGGACCTGCCTTCCCTGCCCCACCCCCCAAAGGTAGGGCTAAGTAGCGCAGAACACCACCATAGCATTTATAACGGTGCCTCAGAGCCATCAGCAAGGGCTAAATTACTCGAACAAGGCAGGAAAGTTTGAAATCCTTTTACAAATGTTTACCCCATGAGGTGGAAAGGCATAACTTCGATAACAGTAATCACTATAGTAGCCGTCCAGAGTGCACTGCCGACCCCTGCGCCTGGCACGGGCACATCCCTGTGTTTTCAAACCGACTCTGGGGCCAGGGAAGCCCCTCCCAGGGTGAGGAGCGAAGGGAGTGGGTGGGGCTCCACCTGCCACGGCAAACAGGCCACTTTTAACTATTTTATTTTTAACTATTAGTGGGCTTCTAGCTCTGTCTAAAATGTGAGACAGGAGTTCCCACCACTGCATTTTCCCATCGGGTTCTTGTAACGGCCCTCGGGGTTTAGCTGGTTTGTCCGCTTTAGACAGAGGCCAGAGGAAGAAGTGTGACTATTATACAGGCCAGTGTCATAGGCTGCTGCGACATCCTAACCCTGCCACCTCCTAGCCCTGTGACTCTAGGTGAGTTACTGATGCTCTCTAGGCCTCATTTTCCTCCTCTGTAAACTGGGGATACCAGAGCCAACCTCAGAGGAGAACTAAATTCGATCGTGTTAGTCCGGCAGCACAGTGCCTGCCACATGGCGGCCGATGGTATCACTTATTCACCCATCCACAAATCTTTACTTGGGGCAAACACTGCCTGTCCAACAAATCCTGACATTGGATCGTGTGCGTGTGGCTGTCAGCGTCCTGCCTCTGTCCTGCAGGTCCCCACCCAGCCCTGGTTGGAGGAGGGGCCAGACTTGGGGACTGGACTGCTGCCCCTTTGTCAGCCAGGCTCCCTGGGTATTCTGGGAGCAGGGAGGGGCATTAGAGCCCAACGTGCCCCATTGTACTTCAAGATGCTTGGTCCTCTCCTAGCAACCAGCAGGGCCTTTGTGGCAGAGAACGTTAAGGATGGAGGGGCCCAGCTCAGGGCCTGGTCGGGGTGGGCAGCAGAGTCAGGGGCCCAGGGCCTCCAGAACCCCCAGCCCCTATGGGATGGAAAATGCTTTTCACGGAACACAATCCCTGGCCCCTCCCCTCCGGGCAGTCCGGCCTCGGGTACTGGCATCCAGAAATGCTCATGGCTGCAGTGGCCCCACCCCAGATTTGGGGGACCCCCACGGAGGGGGGCTACTCCCAGGGACCCCAGCAGGGTTGTGTGGGGGTGAATGTGTCTATCAGAGTCCATTCTCTTCCATAGCATCAATCTGCTTTGTGTTCGCTCTGCCTCGAGGTTCATATGAATTTGCATTTGAGTGTGAACGTCCACCTGATACATGTGTGTTGGTGGGTACAGGTGCACCTACGGGTGTACATGTAAGTTCGCAAGGGGTGGGTCTGCATGTGCCTGCGGATACCTGCTCGTGTGGTGATGTGTGTGCCCTTGGGCATGCCACACCAGTGTGCAGACTCGGTGTGTATGTGTGCACAGGTGTGATTTGTGTGTGTGCACGTGTGTGTGTGCGTGTGCGGGTGGGCATTTATGTTGGTGCACATGCATGTGTGTCTGTGTGCACTGTAGGGCAGGGGACAGACACCCACAGCCCACAGACTCAGAGCTCGTGCCCCTTGGTGCAGAGAGCAGGCCCCAGCTCCTCTCACAAGCCCCAGCTTTGCCTGGGGGGGGCCCATCTCTAAGCCCCCCATCCCTCCCTGAGCTTTGGTTTCCTCCACTGCAAAATGAGATCCTCATCTTCCCCAAGGGCCATGCGGGGAAGAGGAGACCGAAGCTTTGTGAACTGGGCCCCAGGAGAGGTGGGAAGAAGGGGGAAAACCCCAGGCACAGGCTTAGGAGAGCTTGACCCCACCCCCTGGGAGCCCGAGGAGGTAGGTGGGCCTCAGCAGAGCCCAGGCCACCCACCTGCTTGGTCCCCTCCTCCAGCAGCGATGCGGGGGCAGGGAACTTCCCAGGCCTGGCCCCGTAACTATAGTGACCAAGACAAAGCGTCTTCCAGACCCCCCAGGAAGGAGTCCAGGCCCAAGTACACGTGAATCCACTTGTACAAAAGCAAAACCTGCTTGGTGAATGGGGTCCGGCTTCGGGAAGCCCTTTCAACTTGGTCTAGGGATGTGGGGGGCAGGGGGCAGCAGTGGACAGCATGTTCCCAAGGGCCTAGCCACCCCCAGGACCCCAAAGCACCTGCAGCCCCCTCTCCCCAGTGCAGGCGGAGCTAAGGCATAAATGAAGGGGATGCAGGCAGATACTCCCTGGGTCTCCTTCCCCTCCTCCAACCCAGTCCTCTAGTCTGGTGTCTGCTGCCCCCACCCCATGCCCACCGGGACACCGTTCAATCCACTTGATGACTTACACTCTACGACTGAAGCCAGAACACAGCCCACCGCACCCAGAAAGCCTCAGACACAACGCAGGCTCACGTGGTACAGCTCGTCCTAGCTCACAACTTTATTACGCTGCCACCTGCACCCCACAACCCAGCACGCGATCCACAACAGAACTCACAAACCAGAACTCCACTGCACCCAAACCCCTCTCAAGACACTCAGCCCACCCCATAACCCAGATCACAGCACACCCACAAGCCCCCCTCACAAAGGCCCCGAGTTCCAGACCCACTGGCTGCCACACGAGTTCTAGTGGCCCACAGCAGCACACTCCACCGCACCCCACAACTCAGGCCTGTGCCCCAGCCCCCATGTAGGGCCAGCACCCATGGGGACAGCCCCAGGGCCTGGGGTGTCTGGGAGACAGACCGCGCCACAGGCCACCCCAGGGCTTGTGCCCCAACTCACCGGCCAGGAGGGGGACGGCGGGGGCCCAGAGCAGCAGCAGGAGCAGCAGGAAAGGGGCTGGGACACTAGGGTCCTGGGTCCCAGACCCGGCCAGCGCCATGGCAGCACGCTCTGCTCGGCCGCTATGGGAACAGGCGGCCGGGCTGGTTCCGCACCCCCTCTCCCTCCAACCAGCACTAATGCCGTGGACAGAGGCCCAGCCCTCCCTCCCTCCTCCCCTGCCTCCTCCTCCAGCCCAGGCCCTCCCAGGCTGCTCCACCTCCGGAGGGTTTTCGAGGAGGGGTCTGACTCACCCAGTCTCCCCAAGGCCCAGGGCTCCAGACAGGCTTCCAGGGGCCCTGTGCGTCTGACCTTGTCTCAGTGCCTACCATGCTCTCCCTCCAGACACCCCCACACACACCCAGAACCCACCCCCTTCTCCCACCCCAGCCTCCTCCGAGGGAAAAGTCTGTTCTGTGGGACAGTTCTCACCAGATGATGCTGGCTACTCCCAAGTCCTCAGTTATCTCACCCCGCTGGACCAGCCCTGTCTCCTCTCAGCCTGGGCCTCCCCTCCCCAGCCCCGGCCTCCTCCCTCTGCCCAGAAGCCCCAGCTCCTCCCACTCATCTTGTTCCTTCCCAGCTCCCCGACCTGAGCAAGGGACAACCCCCCCAACCCCAGCCCTACGCCACCTTCCCCCACACATTCAGTCAGCCACCAGCTCCCAGCATCTCCTGTTCCCACCCTTTGTCTTCACCTCCTAGGTCCCACCCTGCTAAATGCAGCCCCTCTCACCTTGGCCCTCAGGAAAAGGCCCCCGTCTCCCCGCACCCTCACCGGTTTCCATCTCTGGCCTAGATCTTCAGCTCTGCCATTTGCAACTCCAGAAGCCTCACCGACCCAAGGCAGGCCCTGCTACCAAACAGCAGCTCTGACTAAGCGAACGGGCCTGCTGGGAAGTCCTTCTTGTAGTCTGACCTTACAGTCTCCTGCTGCACTTGATGTCCACCTGCTCCAGGCTGGAGAGGGCAAACTGTTTGGGAGGTGGGGAGGGTTTCTTCAGGGAACCCAGACCCAGGGGTCCAGGACATCCCAGAGGCACGAGGATATCCCAAAGCAGTCCATTCTTCCTCTGCTCTCAGCAGCAGGAAAGGACTTCCTGAACCAAGCCACCGGCCCCTGCCAATGCACCCCCATTTGACCCAACCCAGTCACTGTGGACTCAGGCCACCTGAGTCCCTGACATCCGGGTGGGCACAGCCTGGAGGGACAGACCTGAGCAGCGGTTGAGGGTGCTCTAGGTCACAGGTGAGGAATGGTCCCTGGAAGCCCATAGAAGGGAGCTGTGGGCATCACACAGGGAGGGCATCAGCACTGGGTCCCACAGGTCCTTGAACCCAGGCTGAGTGCTCGGAAGGGGGACCACAGGTACAGGTGGGCCCCTCACCCACATCCCTGCCCCATCTCTGCCTCTGAGTCTTGTTCCCTCTGGGGTGAGGGTTGTTCCTTGGTTTCTGGGACCCTCTTCCCAAATCACCTTTAATGCCCTGCCTTCTCACTTACACTGGGAGCTCCCCACCACACGCATGCACGCACGCACGCACACACACACGTGAAAGTCCCTCTTCATTCTGTGGGGGAAGCACGGGTCCCCCCACCCCAGCTAAGTAGGTCCAGGTCTGAGCCGCTCTCCACCACTGATTATGGGATGACCTCCGCACAGGACTGCCTTCTCCAGGCCTCGGTCTCCTCATCTGTAAGACGGGAATGATATCAGCTCCCACCATGGAAGGGTTTACAGTCGTCCTCCCTAAACATGCTTTTGTTGTCTGCAGCTTCAGTTAGCTGTAGTCAACCACAGTCTGGCAATGTTAAATGGAAAATTCAAGAAATACACAATCCGTAAGTATTAAATTGCATGCAGTTCTGAGTACCTCGCTCCGTCTCATCACTTCACCTCACACCATCACAAGAAGGGTAAGTACGAGAAGACATTTTGAAAGAGAGAACTACATTCACCTAACTTTTATTACAGAATATTGTTATAATTGTTCCATTTTCTTAGTTATAGTTATTAATCGCTTACTGGGCCTAATTTACAAATTAAATGTTAATGTAGGTATATCCGTAAAGGAAAAAACAGTATATCCAGGATTTGGTACAATCTTCAGTTTCAAGCACCCCCGGGGGGTCTTGGGCCGTATGTCCCATGGATAAGGAGGGACCACTGTAGTGACCTCAAGTGGCAGAGCAAGTAAGTTCTCTTTATTCGCTCCTCAGAGATTCCCAAGAGATCCATGCAGCACCCCCGGGCAGAAGGATGGGAAACAGGAAGATGGCAAGGCTCCCACAGCACCGTGGGTCTTTGGAGATGCAAACACATGCACACACACCTGAGCGTCTACCATGAGCCCAAGGGCAGAAGGGCACCAGGTCCAAGCCCATCCAAGCCCAGCCCGTCCTGCAGCACCGTGCGCCACCTTATGGCCAAATGTAGCTAAACATGGGACCTTCTTCAGCCCTGACCTCACCCACGGGCTCTCTGAGGCCTTGCCCACTGTCACCCACTCCCTCCAGGCTTCTCTCCCCTGGCGTCCCTCCTGCCTTCCTGGCTGTTCTTTGCTCTCTTTCCTCCCAAAATGTTGGGGTGTGTCGAGGTCCGCTCCCAACCCTCTGCCCTTCTCATTTGTCCCTCCTTGGGTGAGCACGTCCACGCCTGCTCACGAGCTCACCACTGGTGGCTCTACACCATTTCACCTTCTGCTTGGCAACAAATATCTTGTATCACCCTCTGTTCGCCTAACATGAGATGACATACATGTATATACATATAATTCCCCAAAGAAAACCATCCCAATGCTCTCTGATAGTATCTGATAGTACTGAAGTATCAGAGCCATTGGAGTGGTGAAGAATAGACAGAGTCAAATCCTGGCTTCTACATTCCTCAGCTGTGTGACCTTGGGTAAGTCACTTAACCTCTCTGTGCATCAATTAGCTCCCCAGTGAAAAAGCGATTTTCTTTCCATGTAGCACTTTAACATGTAGAGTTGTTTTGAAGATTGAATGAGTAATTGTTCAAGAAGCTTTAGAACTGTGACTGGCACACTTTAAGAGCTAAATGAGTTTCGGTTAAAGTAATGAAGTAATTTGAGATGACATATATTTCAAGTAGCAAATACTTTTCTTGACTCTATCAGAAGACCTGAGAAAATAATGAGATGCTTATGCCTATCCATAGAACCCTCTTGAATGCAACAGCCATAATGTAGACTGATAAAGAGAATGTCAGTTTGGCAATTCAAATACCGCAAGTAGTGTTGACATTAAGTACATAATTTTCCAGTGTGGTGACAACTCTGGGTAAGGTTCTGAACAAGATAAAGAGCAATCTTCTTTCAGTTTACATGGAAGTTGTGTTTCCAGCAAATTCAGCGTATGTTGAAACTCAGAGCATTCGTGCAAAAACGCTCTGTATTTACGCGCAAGACTTGGGCTTGGCTCAGACACTTACAGACAGGTCTGTTTTCCTCTACACGAACGTCTGGCAGGACATCCAAAAGCTGGGTGGCATGTGGGACATCCTTCTTGGTGTGGACTGTCCTGCACCTGGCAGGGTGTCCAGCATCCTGGGCCCCACCTCTACATGCCAGCAGCACCCCTGCCAGTCACTATGGAAATGAAAGCACCCCCACAACCCCAAAAACAGCACCCTGGGTCCTATGCCGACCGCCAGAGGGACTTTTCCAAATCCCAAATTGTGTTTCCTGCCTGTCTACTCCCAGTTACCCTCAGGCCAAGTCCAAATTCCTGAGCCCAATGCCCAAAGTCCTCCTAATCCGGCCCCTGCTTCCTCCCCGACAGGAGGGATCCACACCATCTCCCCGCCCTCTCTCTACTACCAGCTGCACACACAGGCAGAGCAGATGCTTAATAAATGTGAGGACCATTCAGCCCTGGCCTTTGGGGAGCTCTCAGCTAGTGGAAAGACAGACACAGGGGCAATGCAGGTGGGGGATCCAAGGACAAGCCAGCTGCCAGATGGCAGTTTCCCAGAGGAGATAGGGCCTTGGAGCATGAATAGGAGTTTTCCAGGTAGAGAGGAGGTAGAAGGCAGACCTGCTGAAGACTCAGCATGGGCAAAGGCCAGGTGTGAGAAAGGGCATCATGCCCTCAGGGACGGCAGACAGGGAGCATCACCCGAGATCAGAGGTAAGGCAGGTGCATCAGCAGAGGACAGCTCATGCAGGGTGTGTACAGTGCCAAGGAGATTGGGCTTTGTCCTGGGGGCACTGGGGAGCCATGGAAGGGGGTTGACACGATCATATCTGCATGTGGCGGAGTTCCCTCTGGGAGGAGTGTGGAGGGCAAGAGTAGAAATATTCCAGGAAAAGATCGCGAAGTCTGGATTGGGCAGGGGTGAGGGTGGAGAGCAGGCATGGGCATTTATGGGGCAGAAACAACAGAACTTGGTGTCTGCTGGGGCCGAGAAAGAGGGAGAAAGCCAGACTGTAGCCTGGCATCCCAGTTTGGTGAAGCCCCAGTGCCGAGGGTGGAGACAGGAGCTGGCAAAATGACTTTGGCTCAGACAAACCAGTCCTCCCCTGCCCAAAGGACAGGCTGCAGGCCCCTCTGAAAACACTAGAGGGAGCTCCAGGATAGGCTAGGCTCCCCTCTTCCCCCAGCAGCCAGCCTCCACCCCTTCCCAGAGGGGGACAGGATCCACCCCACTGCTCAGATGCCGGCTCTGGGACTTCTGCCAGGACCAGGGCCAAGTGCAATGGCTCGCAGTCTCAGGCCACCTCATCCTCTCGCCACCAAATTTGTGGGATGTGGGGTGGGGCGTCGTTTCTTGAGCTAGGAGTACGTGGAGCAGAGGTTGGGAACTGTGCAAGAAGCACTGACAGCTTCCTGTCTCACCCCGCTCCTAATCCCATGGAGAGATGGGGAGTAACCCACCCGCAGTCACACCACTGTCACCGGCAACACCAATTGCAGCCGGAACCGCTGCCCCTAGTCGGGGATAGAAATGGAGCAAGTTGGAGCAGCTAGCAAACTAGAGGAGCATAAGCTAGCTTTCCACACACACCCCTTCCTATAGAAACGTGAAGTTGGGGGAGGTCCCTGTGAGCCACCTGGGTGTGTGTGTGTGTGTGTAGATAGCATTCCAGGCAGAAGGGGCGTCTGCGGGGAAAGGCAGGGAGAGGCTGGCAGGTTCAGGAAGAGGCAGGGGCAGTGTGGACAGAGTGCAGGGGGCATGGTGGGCTGAGGTGGCAGGGGGAACGGGGGCACCATTAGGGAGTGGGATGCTGCCAGACAGCAGAAGGGAGCATTGGCAGGCTCGCCACAGAGTGAGGGCCAGGACAGCTTGGCACTTGCAGAGGAGGGCTCCAGCTGCAGACAGGGGAGTGGCAGAATTACAGTTTTTGGAAAAGCGTTTGGCTTCGCTACTCGAATCTAAATGGCACAATCTTTTAAATTTTTATGAAAACAAAACAAAACAAAACAAAACAATAACAAATGGAGACACCGAAACAGGAAATCCATTTCCTTTTCAATCTGATGGAAAGAGCAAATCCAAGCCCAAAATAATGCCAGCAAGATTTTAATAAACCCGTGACAAAACAAGCTCACCACACCATCAGTGCTCACTTCAAGCTGCCTCCTCAGTTGAGCCCAGAGCTCTGAATCTGAGGCCCATTCAAACAGCGTCATCATTGCTCACATGGGGAAACTGAGACTTAAATAGGGGCGGGCTAACTCAAGGTCACATGGCAAAGATGGAACTGGAGCAGACTCCTGATTCCCAAGCTTGGGCTTCTCTGTGTCCACTCCTGCTTGTCTACACGCATTGTACACCAAATGCACACACAACACACTACACCCACAGATGCACCACATACTACATATGTCACACACACAAGCACACCACACACACACACCACAAATACACACTACACACCACACAGGAAATGCTCTCCAAACTCAGATACACAAATACCTATATACAGACAAGATTCCACAGACTCGCAGAGTAGCTAACATACACATATGCTGGCCCGGAGAGAAGTAGGCACACATGCGCACGACACGCCCCCAGAGCACCTAAACACACACGCAGACGTATCCACATATTCACAGGTGCTCACACACGTAAAAATCTGATCACTCTAAATCTAAATACTCAGATAAATCCAGGCACGTACACTGGACACACACACATGCAAATTTCTATAGGTATCCACAAGATTTAAAAAAAAATACCCCTTTATACATGTCACAAACACATACCACTCACACACAGACAGACACACACATACACGCACACGTATAACATACCTCGCAGTGCTGTGAGGCCCACAAGCCAACACTCTGTGTTAAATGGCCACATCCCGTTGCTCACAGCCAGGCCATGCTGGCACCAAGGGTAGCGTGCATGTCCCAGAGACCCTGCCATGCCCCTGCAAGGCCTGGAAATCTGGGACAGGTAAAGTGCCACATCCTTTGGGAGGTCAAGGACACCAAACTCTATCGGAAGAGCCAGAGTTGATTCTTGGCAAGTGCCCAGGCAGCTCAGAGGAGCCAGGAGCCCAGCCCCCACACTCTCCTCACCCCGGCAGGAGTGGGTGAGGGGTGCATTCCAGCATGTGTCTTAAGAGGGGTGGGCAGGGGTGATGTAAAGGATGGGTTAGGGTCCGTCCTTTCTCCTTCTTTCCCTTCCTCCTTCCCTCCCTCCCTCCCTTCCTTCCTTCCTTCCTTCCTTCCTTCCTTCCTTCCTTCCTTCCTTCCTTCCTTCCTCTGATATTAAATAATAAGGAACTTTTGAGAATCAGGCAGAACAAAGCCATTGTCTCTGGTCCGCAGCAACACAGTCTGCGGGTGAGCGGGCACACCAAGAGCTGAGCCGTTATATCACACGTTGTGACAGCAGCTTTGAGGCCTCGGAGAAACCTGGGTTCCATCTGGGGCTGTGGGACATTGAACAATTCATGTCCTTCTCAAGCTCAGTTTCCTCATCTGAGAAATAGGGATCACGATCTCCCTGCTCGCCTGTTGGGTTTGTTATTTGAACCAAAGTCAATAATGGATGTGGGGCGAAAGGGAAAGTTTTAGTAAAACAAGAATCAGGTGTGTATCAGGTGCCAGCTATGTGCTAGACGCATGATATGGAAAATGCAGGCCCTGGAATTAGACAGGCCTGGCTGCGTTCAAGTCCCTGCTTTGCCAGGACTAGCTGTGTGAGCTCGAGCCGGTTACTTAACCTCTCTGAACTTTACTGTCTCATCTGTAATACAGGTATAAATAATACCCACTTCACATAGGTGCTATGAGATAGTCATGTCAAGTTCCTGGCACAAGGCCTGCCACAAAGCAGATGCTCAATTAAGTTAGTTCCTGTTATTGTTTATAAGCTTTCATTTATTCATTCAGCAAACACTAACTGAACACCTACTGTGAGCCAAGCATGATTCTAAGAACTCTCCAAATGGACTCACTTAACCCTCCTAACAACTCTATAAGTATCCCTGTTTTACTCCTGAGGAAACCAAGGCGCAGAGGTGTCCTGTCACTTATTCGAGGTGGCAAAGCTGGTAGGAGGCAGAGCTGGAACTGAAACCCAGGCCCATGAGCAAGACATTCACTTTCCTCTTATGGTCCAAAGTCCTCCTCCCCTCTCCCCAGAAGCAGTCCCTGCTAAATAAATCATCCAGTAACGGTTTCTAATTCCCAGACTTGGTTGCAAATGAATTATTCACATTGTAAGGCCTGCAAACCGCTGGCTGGGCCTCATGACCTGAGACGGGCCGCCTGCCCGCAAGATGCCACTCCCTCTGCTGAGCATGGGTCCTGGTGGGCCGGCCAGAGGCGGCCAGAGTTGGCAGGCACTGAGCTCTGCTGCCAGAACCAGGAGGAGGGGTTTTCCTCCTCCCGTTGCCCGCCTTTGCTTTCCAATAAGCTCACAGCCTGGTATTGTCAAGGGAACAGAGAGACGTTCTGGACTCAGCCAGGCCTGGGTTCCAGGCCCGGCTCTGCCCTGAGCAGTTCTGTGGCCTCAGGCAGCCTCCCCTCTTTGCGGGAGGCTGACTGGCTGGCCCACCCGGTGGGGCTCAGGGCCCCGCTTCACACTCCTTCTTCCATTTGTGGGATGAGGCTTGTGCTGGGGACAAAGACCCTGTCCTGTGGGGATACCCCGTTCTCCACGACTCATCTCCTCCCAGGATCCGGCTGAGATCCTGGTCCAAGCCAGATCCCTGGGGCCGGCTGTAGTGGGTACTGGGTGCTCTAGAATCCCTCTTCAGGGCTAGTTACCCACCCCACGGATAGCTCACTGGGTTATGCCTCTGCCAGGGGCAGCCTGCGACCAGCACACGACTGATGTGGGGTTACAAAGGCCCAGCTCCCTTGCCTTGACTGGGACAACTCTGAAGGGTCATCACAGCTCCAGATGTCTCCACGGGGGCCTCTGTTACAACCTCATTGCAGGTCAGCTTCTCCCTCTGCCCATTCCTGCCTTCCTACTGACTGGCAGGTGTACCTTCCGAGGGCACGCCCCAGTACACCTGCGTGTGATCTTCCAGCTCAGCATCTCTTTCCAGGAACCCGGTCACAGACAGAGGCCAATCTCAGCATTAATTGAGACCCAGTCCAGGTCACCAGTATTCACTACTGCTTGTAGGAGGAGCCCTGACTCTAAGCAGAGACCGGTCCCCAATCCTGTTCCCATACTGAGCCCTGATCCTGGTCCCAGACGGAGCCCAAGTATCCCATGGACAGCAGAGTACCGTACCACTTAAGACAACTAAAGGATATTAAGTGGGAGGCAGTAGGGGATTGGCGTCCAGCTTAGACTAAGAATAGGACCAGAGTAAACCTCACCGGAGAAGACTGCCAACCCAGTCAGCCAGGAAGTCAGAGGCACAGAATCCCCCTTCACAGAGAGGTCTTTTTCAAAATCTACTAAACAGGATCTTCTTTATGAGGAACTGGCTATTCAAACCCTGGACCATTCTGTGCTCCTATGGGACCTAGGCTCAAGCAGAGGCTGGTCTCCCAAAGAAAGCCGCCTACGGGGTTTCTAGGTCCCATGGTTTGCTTACACTAGCTGTCAGTGTCGTGAGGAGTGATGGGTGGCCCGTGGGTCTGTGTATCTATGACCAGCCCAACCTCGGGCAGCCTGCTGTTCCTCTCAGGGCCATCAGTTCATAGTATTTGACTCACATGGCCATTTGTTTGAGGCAGGCACCATTATTACAGGCATGACACAGATGATGAAGCCAAGGCCCAGAGAAGGGATACGACTTGCTCGGACTTCCAGAGCTGCGACTCACCCCAAGACTTCCTGACACTCGGTTTCCTGTCTGCTGTTCATACGTCTGGAAGAACGAAGGTCACTGCTAACAGACTTAATGTTTGGGTTCCCAGATGCATATGTTGAAAGCTGACCTTCAGTGTGAGGGTATGTGGAGGTGGGGTGTTTGGGAGGTGATTAGGTCGTACATGAGTGGAGCCCTCATGAATAGCATCAGTGCTCCAGAGAGATTCTGGGCCCCTTTCGCCATGTGTGATTATAGCCAAAAGGTGGCTGTCTGTGAACCAGGACGCAGACACTGAATCTGCCAGCACCTTGATCTTGGACTTCCCAGCCTCTAGAACTATGGGAGGTAAACTTCTGTTGCTTATATCGTATTTTATATGACAGCCTGAACAGAATGAGGCAGCCCCACTTTCCTCATCTGCTTCACACTGTTGATTCTGCTTTTATTCCGCCCATCTGTCCATCCGTCTCTCCGTCCGCCCATCCATCCATCCTTCTGTCGATCCACACACCCATGCATCCACCCATCCACAGCTGTGCAGGGAGCATCCTCTATTGCCAGGTCTGGGCTGGGTGCTGGAGAGAGAGCGGGCAGAGCCTACCGTTGTGGCATGTACAGGCTGGCATAGGAGCCACGCATTAAACAAACACACCCACAAAACCCGAATACATCACCGCTATGCTGAGTGCTGGGAAGAAGCAGCCCAGGATGTGAGTGGGTGTAGCAAGGATGGTCTCTCTTGAGACTGTTCTCTGGGCCCCCAGGGAGCTAGTGGGTGGGAAACCTGCTGAGCTGGCCCCCAGAGCTTGGCCTCAGGTGACAGAAGCTGTGAGAAAAGCATGAATAATGCCCAAGCTGAGCCAGCCTACCTACCCCCTCCAGCAAGTGGGGTCCTGGGGGGCTTGCCTGCAGCAGGAGGTAAGTCAAGGGGTAAATGGGGCGGGGGGGGCATCTTTTGCAAATCACCCAGATTCACTTTGTGAGCCACCCCAGCTGGGGCCTAAAGCCTCCAAGAACTGTAGCAGAGCTTTAGGAGACACAAGAGAGGTTATTTCGGGAGGAGGGAGCAGCATGAGCATACGTGTAGAGGTGGGGAACAGCAGGCAGGCGCAGCAAGGTGCAGCAAGGAGAGAAAGGAAAAGAGAGACTGGGTCCTGGCCCTCAAGGATGTCACAGCACCCTGAGGGGCTTGACTCCCACTGCACACCAGTAACAGTGATTATTGCCATCGGCGAAAGCTGACTGCCCAACGGGGGTCACGCGAGATCTCATTTCACGCGAGATCTCATTCGTGAAGGGCGCCGCTGCTGGAAGTCAGACTGTCACAGACAGGAAAACGGAAGTCAGAAGAGGTGAAGCCCGTCACCTGGGGGCACAGAGTTAGCAAGTAAAGGAGCAGGATACAGCCCCAGCCCGTGTTCCTAACATTCTCCTACTGTGCCCAGGAAACAAGGGGAGGCGATCGAAACCCAGGACAGGCAAGGCCCACGTGACTGCAGCTGTGGTCTTCTCTGTTCCTCCCGCTACGCAGAGTTTCCCTATAGTCTGTCCCTGCACGACACCGGGCACAGAATAGGTGCTTAGAGAATATCGTGAATGAACAGTCTTAAGAGCAGACACTCAGAGTGCTGACCATGTCACCGACACCCCACAAGGTGGGCACTATTATCACCCCCCCCCATTTCACAGGTGGGGGGACTGGGACACAGATAGTAAGTGGTGAAGCCGCGATTCACCAGGCAGCAGGGAAATACATTCACAAACTAATTGATGAGTACATGAGCGTGAGTAATGATGAATGGGAGAAAAGGTGAGTCAGTAAGTGAGGGACAGAAGGGGGGACAGAGAGAGCGAAGGTGAGGTGTAGGTCTTGGTAGAGTGAAGAGGTAGAGGCTGTTCCCACTTGTTCCACCTCCAGCTTCCAGGAACAGGCTCCTTTTCTCTTCTCCCAAGGAGGCTTGAATTCTTTGCCAGGCTGTTGCCTAGCAACAGTGCCCCGCATCCCGGCCCTGCCCCACTTCAGTGGGCCAGGCCTGAGGTGTGCAGCCATCTCCTTACCCCTGGGCCTGGCCCAGATGGGCAGGGAACTGGGGCCCCTGGGCTCTCAGGCTGCGGGGAGGAAGGTCAGAGGCCAGGCCTGAGTGGGCTCCAAGTCTGGGAGAAGAGGCCTGAGACCCATGGCTAAGAGCTGTTTGGACCAGCCGTTGATGCCAAAGGCACCCTGCCTGCAGAGAAGTGGGGGTGCTCACAACCGCTCATCACAGTGACCACAGGGCCTTGATCCTAAGTCCTGGGGTGCAGGAGATCTTGGATGAGTCAGTTTCCTTCCGGAATCTGCTTCCTCACCTGTAGAATGGGGACATGGTGCAATCCCCCCCCCCACCCCAGATTGGGACCATGGGAGGGCTTGGTACTGGGAGGGGGAGAGCTATTTTTATAAGCAAGGAGTGTGTGTTCTGTCTCCAGAGGAGAAAGAATGTCAGGGCAAAGAATGCTCACAGTCCCCTCCAGGAATGGATGGAACGCTCTGCATGGAGCGCAGGCCTGGAGGGCTGCCTGAGGAGGCGGGCCCTGCAGGACTTCTCTCAGTAGAGGTGGAGGCGGGGAGGAGGAGGAGAGAAACCCTTTGGCAGAGATGACAGCTCGTGCAAAGGCCCAGAGGCAGCAGACGAGAACCCATTCCGCGACAGCTCCTATGTATTCACAGTCAGGCACGTTCACATTGAATCTGCATAGCAGCTCTGTTAGGTTGGCAGTCATGCTCACGTGTTGGCTCAGATCGAGGGGCTTGTCGTGGTCACATAGCTGGTGAAGGGCCCAGCTCACTTTCTCTGCCTCAGATGGGTGGAGAAAGGAGGACCGGTGGCAAGAAGTGCCACAGTGGAGTATGCCGGGTCCTCCTGTATCTCGGGGAAGGAGTCTGGATGGTGCAGAGGGCAGTGGGAGCCACTGAAGGTTTCTGAGCGGGGAGAGAAGTGACCCAGGCTGGGTGGTCAGGTCCGTAGGTGCTATCCTGGGCCATCTGTCTCCACCTCCTACATCTCCCACCCTCTGCATCCATCCACCCCCACCGTTTCTCAACCACACCGAGAGACCATGTGTGACGGAGGAGAATGTAAAAATATATATGTAACCGAAAAACAACAACAGGCTGACAGAACACAGCTATAAATACTCTGACGGGTGCAGATTCGTTCCTCCGATTCTGCTTCCTGATCCTGCTTCCTGATGCCTGAGAAGTGACGGCACAGTGTGGACGGGTGGGCTGGGAACTCAGGGAAGGGAAAGGGAAAGGGGACAGTCCTATGTGGCCCTACTATGCGACACGCACTTTACAAACAGTTTGTCTCTGAGTCTTCGCAAAAACCCTCTTAGAGAATCACTACTGTCATCCCCATTTCACGGATAAGGAAACCGAAGCACAGAGAGGTAGGTCATCTGGCCCAGGTCACCCAGCAAAGAGGTGGTGGAGCTGGGTGGGATTCCAGAAACCTCTGCGATGGGCCAGCTTTCCAAAGAAAAGAGAGCTGGTTTCAGGTTCTGCCTCCCTCAATCCTTGGCTAGGCCCGGAGAGAGCTTCTTCAGGCTGCGAGGCACTCCTCTGCTTACTGGCCTTCCATGGCTCCCCAGTGCCCTCCTGATAAAGGCCAAACTCAGCGAGGCCTTCAAGGCCTTGCGAACTGGCCTCTGCCCACCTCCCACCATGGCCCCAGACCTCTGAGCCACAGCATGTGGACCTTCTGCTAGGACCTCTCCAGAGCCAAGGCCCTTGGCCTCTGCACCTCCTGTTCCCTTTGCCAGTCAGGCTGTTCCCTGTGAGGTACATCTACGCACACTGGGGCCTCAGCTTGACCTCTCTGGCCTCCTCCTCCACTGCCCCGGTCCTCCTGTGCTCTCCCCATGAGGCCTGAAGCTCGGTTGTAATCACACAGTCGTCGTTACGTGTGGCGGGCATCGCTGGTGAGGATGGACCAGGAATGGCTGCAGGCAGGGCCTGTCGAGCCGTCATGTACATAGATGCTCCTCTCTGGAGGTGGAGGCATGAAATGGCCCTGGAAAGGGAGCTGGCCTCAGAAGGAAAGAAAATAGAGGAGGAAGAAAAGTGAAAGTGACTCCCCTCACCCCCCAACTCCCTGCACAGTGGGTGGGTGGGGGCTGGGTAGTGACTGAGAAGAACCAGAAATAAGTTGGCCCCATCTCTTGGACCCTCACTGCGTCCCAGATCAGCTTTCGGCAAGCGGTCTGAGCCTTTTTGCACCTCTGGCCAGCCTGAGGCGTGGAGGGAAGGCTGCCATGGGGGTTATTTGTTCTTTTTCAGATCTTCCCTGTAGACAGACCAGTGCTGCCCACTAGAGATATAACACGAAGCACTTAGGTCATTTTTAATTTTGATTTTCTAGTAGCCACTTAAAAAAAAAAAAGTAGCCGAAGTTAATTTTAATGTTTTATTTAACCCAGTATACCCCCAATATTATTTCTACATGTAATCAAGGTAAAAACTTGAGATTAAAAAAATTTTTTTTTTATACTAAGTGTTCACAATCCAGTGTGTCTTTTACATTTAAGTTGAGACTAGCCACACTTCTGGGGCTCAATAGCCACATGTAGCTACTATATTGGACAACACTTAAAGGGAATAAACTTAAAGGGAATCAGTACTGTGGTTGTACCCACCATTATCATCTCCACAATCTGGCACATAATAGGTACTCAGGAAAAGTTTGTCGAATGACTGGCTGACTGACCGGCTCGATGGATAGAGGAATGAATGAATGAATGAATGAATGAATAAAAGAGTGAGTGAACAAATGGTTTGAAGCCTTGTTAGGTCAAAAGCCAGATTCCCAGTGTGGGCTATGGGGAAGGCCTAGAAATAAATTATGGTCCCCCCCTCTGCATCCAGTTCTCTGCAAGACCCCTCTCTGGGCCTCAGTTTCCCCATCTATATAATGGGGTTGGACTATGTGATTTTTTTTTCTGGGCTCTCACTAGAGTATCTCTGTGTGATCTTTTCTAGGTTCTCACTGGAGTTTCTCAAGGAGAGCCCAGCCTCCTCTCTGCAGCATCCTTCCCCTGAGTCAGGCCCGCAGAGAAGAAAAAGGGAAGCCAGGGAATGTGCCAAGACCAGGCTGACGTCACACAGAGAGCAGGGCAGAGCTGGGTCTCTGTTTTCCTCATCTAAAAAATGGTCCAGAACCCACCTTTATCCTACTCAACTTCAGTACCCCAAATCCAGGCTCTGCTGCTTAAAGCCCTGTGACCTTGGGCAAGATGCTTTGCCTCGACATTCTTATTTGTGAATGGGGAGGATGATAATACCAGCCTCAGAGGGTCGTTCCCATGAAATATGTGGGCGTCAATAAAGCACTTCGAAGTGTGCCTGGCACACTTTAAGTGCCATACAAGTGATAGATATTCTCAGCCTTCACTGTGGAGCTCTTCTGCAGTTCAGATGAGATGAGGGGCGTGACCAGGGTTTGCAAACTGTAAAGTCCTCTCTGGAGAGTCAAGCGTTTTTTGACTGCAAAGGACGTTGCAAACTGTAAAATACATTACGACTTACAAAACATTTTGTAAATGTTGCCGCATTAAGGAGGCTAGCGTAGATGAGCTTTCTGTAATCCGAAAAGCACTTCAGAATCATGAATCACTCTGGAGACCGTAGAGGTCTTTGTAAGGGCTTTCTAGACTGTCGAGTGCCTTTCGAAGACGTGAGCCAGAAGCAGGGTGGAGTGGGTGGAGAAAGAAACTAGAACCAAAGGCTTGAACGGCAGCCTGTTTCCCCTCATTCTTGTCGCCGCCCATGCCAGCCGGTGCAGAGAAATTCCAGCGTATCTGCAGATTCCTGCGATTCTCTCTGAGGCCAGGGAGGCCTTGCTGCATTGCTGACTCAGCCAAACGGGAGGCCATAAGCAGGAATTGGCCCCATCTTCCTTGCATTCATGCCTCGGGTCTTTTTTTTTCTACCACAAAGGCAATGAACCTGACACCACTTAAAGATTTCCCTGTGGGTGGCCTCTGGGGCCTGGGAAGGTAGCTGGCTCCTGGGCTGCCGGATGACCTTGCTTTGAGGCTCACTTGAGCATGCTCTGGAAACCCAGCCCAATGTGCCTGCTGCCCCGATGTTGACAGAGTAGCAGAGGTTCAAGGGCTGCGGTCAGGTGGTGGCCACTGCCCTCCAACAGCTGTGGGAATAGTGCAAAGGCCCCGGGCTCAGAAGTTCCTGGGTTCCAATCTTGTATCTGCTACTTTCACATCTGTGACCTTGGCCAGGTTCCCTTACTTCTCTGAGCCAGAGTCCCTGGGTGGTAACATGGACTGATAATGCTCATTTGTGTGTACGTCATTTGGTGGCCTTATGTGCAAACAAATTCTGTCCCTTCCCCTATCCCCAGACTTGTGGCCCTTCTAATAAGGAAGAAATAGAAGGAACATGGGATTTTGAATTCAAAAGACCTAGATCCATATCCTGGCTCAGAGGCATGTAGCTAGCTGTGTGTCTCCAGTCAAGTCACATCACCTCTCTGAGCCTCTATCTCCCTTGGCTATAAAATGGGCATAATAGTAGTTGCTACCTGGTAAAAGGTTGGTGAGGATCTGAAGATACGATGTGTATGGCATGCATGGCAAAAAGTTTGGCACATAAGAACTCCGCCAATGGTCACTGTGATCTCCTTGTCCCCAAACTATTTGAGAGCCCCATTGTACTCCATAACGCCATGCACTTCTCCTTCTTGTGCCTCTTCACAGCCGGACTTTTTTTTTTTGTAGCTCGCCCCCCACTCCTTCTCGTCCCTGGATTGCATGGTGTTGACCCCAAAGTGAGACTCAGCTCCTTTGTGAGCCTCTCACACAAGCCATACGCCCTCTGCTGTAGATTTCATAGACGAAGGACGGTCTACAGATGCAGTGCGGGCTCCCTGCCCTCTGAGCTCGTCCCAGGCTCTCTCTATCTTGCTGTTGTCTGGCTCGCTCCCTCCTGGCCTGTATCCTTTTCTTCCTGTCCTTCCTTTTCTGTAGCAAGCCATCAATATTTTTTCCTCCTGCACTATAACTCATTTTTCTGAACAAAGCCAGGAACTAGTGAATGCAAGCTTTCTTCATCTAGTTGCACCCACTGGGCTATACCCTACTTCAGGGCCTGTACTGAGTCCCTGGTTCATGGCTGTATCCCCAGCACCCAGCCTACTATGTGGCCCCCAGTAGGCAGCTCATAACCATGCAATGAGTAAATGAATGGAAAAGAGCTACTGAGGCAGGGAGAGAAGAGAAGCTGCCCACCATGATTGTCCAGTGCCCTCAACTCTTGGAGGTTCCCTTTGTGGCAAGCGGACTGGTTCAGGAAGGGGCTGAAGCTGATGGTGTCCATTTCAGTCCCCGGAAACAACCTCATACCAATACATTCTTGGCTTCTTCGAGGGCTATTATGAACATTAGCACTTGGGAGTCCTTCTTTAGGGTCTGATGCTTCCCCGGCAGCAATTGACTCTTCTAAGGGGTCCAAGAGTGATAAAGAAACAGGGCAATGGCTGCACATCAGAACCCCCCAAAAAGCTTTTAAACAGCTGAGCCATTTGGGCCTCAGTCCATCCCGCCCCCGCCCCCAGGAGTCTAATTCAAATGATCTGATGTGGGGCCTGATGGTTGATTTTTTAAAAAATCTTAATTGATTCAAATACATACCACTGAGACAGAGGAAGGGGCCGGGTTTTTGAAACAGACGGGTCTAAGAATGCACGTGGGGTTTCCACAGCAAGGCCCCATGGATCAGGCAGCCTACGGGTTGGTCATCCAGGTGAGGGCCTGGCCAGGTGGCAGAGAGGAAGGCATGTGGGCTTTGGAGTCACTGAGGCCTGGGTGGGAATCCCACATCCCAGCTCTGTGGCCTTGGACAAGTCACTTCACCTGTGTGAGCTTTAGTTTCCTCATCTGTTAACTGGCAATCAGAAAAGCCAATAAAAGAACGTCATAGCTAATTACCTGGCTCCGGGCCCCGCCTGGCGTTAGTGGTCCATAGAGTGTGTTTCTGTTGTCTCCTGAGCAGGCTTCGTGGTGGGAGGGGATGGTAAGTGTGGCCTCACTCCAAGGCCTCAGCGCTCACCCAACAGGAGGAACAGTGCACTGGGAGAAAGAAGGTGCAGGCCTGTCCCAGTTCTGCCCATCATGGTGTGCAACTTTGGCCAAGTTGCTCCCGGCTCTCAGCCTCAGAGACGCCGTTCAGCTCAACCCCGAGAGGCAGTTAAGGGCTGAGCCGTGCCGTTCTTCTACTTCAATTCTCCAGCCAGTTCTCTGAGGCACATCACTCAACCACTCTGAACCTCAGTTTCCTCATTTATAAATAGAGAGCCAGCGGTGTGCCCGTCTCATCGCAGCCCTGAGTCCGATGACGTCACATTGGTAGCTTGAAATCGGCTGTTGTGGGAGTATTCACATCAAGGAGAATGGCAGGCATTGCAAATCAGGAGTCCCTCCCCTGGCCCACCCCAGGCCCCCACAAAAGTCAGTTTACCAGCACACTGCTGCAACTCAGATAGTACCTTTCACCGTGGTTGTAGGGTTAGTCAGAGAGCTTTTGCCTGTTAAGCTCTTAGCATGGTGCCTGGGCACTAATACGTGCTAATCAAGCAACATAACATTCATCGTCCATCACTTTGTCTCTGGCCTGGTGTAAGGTGATCACACCTATCTTTAACAACTCCAGGAAATTTCTAGAGGAGGAAATTCAGGCTCAGGCAGGCTTGCTGACTTCAAATGCAATTACATCTTGCAAGCCTACTATGTGCAACGTTTATTCTTATGCATCCATCTCATTTCAGCCTCACAAACCCCCTTTTTTTTTTCATTTCAAATAAGGACTCCAAGGCCTAGAATGGGCAAGTGACCCACCTAAGGTCATACTTTGAGCCCAAGGCCTTGGTTTTGGTCTTGAACCTGCATGTGTCGGTCTCCACTTCTCCTGGACTTCCTCTCTCTACGTCCAGCTGTATTTCCTTCTGGATGAGGGCAGGCTTTGCTGATTTGATCTCTCTGGCCCTTTCCAGTTCTGACATCCTCAGTATTTAAATCAGCACATGAATATTTTACAAGCATCCTGGGCGAAAATAACCCCCTGCCTGGTTATGTCAGGCTGCAGCCCAGTCGCCAGGCCCAGGCGCTTCTGCTATTTGCGAGACATGCAATTCTGCGAGGCCTCCCAGCAGCAGCAGCCAAGGAATCGATAGCCTTTAAATAAGTAATTAGAGGAGCTGAAGACGTCGGCACAACCAGGAGTGAGCAGGGGAATATAAACGCATACTCTCCCAGGCTTACTGTGAAGGGCCCGGTTCTGTTTTTTGGTCAAGAAATGTGACAGGGTCTGGGGCAGGGTGAGAGATGGGGGAAGCACAGGGAAGAAAAGGATGACAACAATAACAGTTGGTATTTATTGAGCACTTCCTGTGTGTCAGGCTTTGTCTCATTATCTCCATACCCAGTGTTCTCCTAAAAGCATCGAGGCTCAGAGAGGGGAAGTCAGTTGTCCAGGGCCACACAGCTGGAAAGTGTCAGAGGTCGCAGGCCTATATGACTTCAGAGCAGGGTTTCTCAACCTTGGCGTTATTGATATTTTGGGTGGATAATTCTCCCTAGGGGTAAGGGGAGAGGGAGACTGTCCTGTGCATTGTATATAATGTTTAGCAGGCCTGGTCTCTACCCTCCACCTAGCATGTCCTCCTCACTTGTAACAACCAAAAATGCCTAATGACCTTTGGAGGACAAAATCACTACCAGTGGAGAGCCCCTTCATTAGAGTCTGGATTCATTTTGCTCCTTTCTTCTTCTGTTCCTGGTGGCTTTGGAATAAGGATCAAAATTTTTCTCCCAGCCTAGAGAGGCAGCTCTGGAGCCGAAGCTGGCTAAGTGAGAACACCAACTTGCCCACTCACTGGCTGTGTGACCTTGGGCAAGTTCTCAACCTCTCTGTGTCTTAGTTTCTCTATTTGTAAAGTGCACCCCTCCCCAAAAAAAAAAGGTTATTAAGATTTAAATAAGTTAGTTCATGCAAAGCATTTAGAGCAGCGCCTGGTGCAGAATAAGTGTGAGCCATTGTTACAATGCACAGGCCCGTGCGACCAAGTCCCAGCCCAAGACTGCGGCCTCAGAGGTATTGCTCTCCCCACAGGAGTGGGGAGGTGGGAGACCCTCTCAGGACCTGGAGAAGGTCGTCCCCAGTAACTTCTGCCATTCTTCTCTTCTTGCTGCACTCCCTCTCCCCCTGTCCCTGGAGGAGTGGGAGAAACCCTCAAGGATGACCAATGGATGGCCATTTAGTCCCACAGGATCACAAAGTAATAAGAACCAATGCTGCCACGTCCTCTGTCCCTGCAGGGCTGTCTGTGAGTGGCAAGGAGTATGGAGGCACTGCTCACTGCTTTACAGAAGCGTCCAATTAGAATGCAGTTCCTTTTATTATCCAGGAAGCTATAAAAATAGATAGAAACAAACACATATTATCACTGGAGTTGGTCACCACATTTTATAGGTCTGTTGCAGTGTGTTTTTGTTACACTGACGTTTGTGAGAAACAAGATTCTGGAATGTTGTCCTCATTTGGGCGCCTGGGAGAAACAGTATCCAGAAAGGCATTCCAGGGCCTGTCCTCACAGAGCAGCTCCCAGTGCAGGAGTGTGTGTGTGTGTGTGTGTGTGTGTGTGTGTGTGTGTGTGTGTACACGCGCACGTGCATGTGTATGTGTGCAGCTAAATTCCTTCCTTCCCCCAGAAGGAAGGATCCCTTGAGGTGACCTGGTCCAACCTTCTCATATAGTTGAGAAATCTGAGGCCTAGGCCAGGGCAGTGCTTTGTCCAGGATCATAGCACAACTTGGTTCGGCAACTGTTTTCTGAGTGTATGAGTGAGCTCTTGCTGCTATAATAGAGAAGCCCCCAGTCTCAGTGGCACAGTGGAGTTGTCCTTCTTGCCCACATGGCAGGTGTACCTGGCTGGTGGCTGGGTCTTCCACATGGTGATTCAGGGATCCGGGCTCCCTCCTCTTTGTGGCTACAGCCTCCTGTAGAGTATCAGATTCACCTACTTGCAGCTAGATAGGGGAGAAATTCAGAGGATTGCAGATTTTTATGGAGATTTTTTAGGTCAGGTCCAGAAGTGGCCCATGTCACTTCTGTCCATATTTTATCAGCCCATCTTAAGTCCATTTTCATACCTAACTGCAGGGGAGGTTGGGAACTGTAGCCTGGCTGTGTGTCCAAGAGAAAAAAGAGACAGGTTGGTGAATAGCTGGCCTAGGGCTGTCTTGGTGCCTGGCCCTAGGCCGGAAGCCGCATGGGCAGAGATGACAGATGGGAGACCTGCCCTCATGAAGCTCAGTCTAGTAGGGGCAGACACAGGTAGCTAATGTCCCCAACCAGAGGTTTTGCCCTTCCCCCACTGATCTCTGCAAGTACCTTTACTTCTCTCTAGAGAGACCCCACCCCATGATAAGTCTAAGACTCCTGATGCCCTTGTTCAGTCTAAGAGGAGTCAGCAATCCTTGCTTCTAAAAGGCCGCAGAGAAGGAACAAGAAGGCCTGGTTCATTTTCTGCAAGGCCCTCTGCCTCAGGCCTAGCAGCATTTCCTTTTTGGGGGAGCCTCTCTTCCCTGGGGTGTGTGTCAACTTTACACCACCACAGACCTGGCTCTCCAGGCACTGGATGGATGACCTAGCTTCCCAGTTCACTTGCACACTCTCTCTCACACACACACACCCCTAGAATCAGCCATAGTAGACATTTGCTGCTTTGGTTAACCAGTAACTATTTAGGGGATTCCTACATGGTGAAAGGACCCCAACCTCCCACCACAGAAGCTGGTTAGGCAGATATTCTGTATCCCCAGCAGCTAGAATATGGACATGTGGCTAAAAATGAGGCCAGTTGGACACACCCTCTAGAACTCTGAATCTTGAGAGTGACACAGAGGCACGGGGTCAGTCAGCAGCAGAATGGCATCTAGTGATGTGTAACGCACCATCTCCACAGCCGGTGGTGCCAGCAGGGGCCACTGTGAGCAGCTGGCAGGCCTAGCCTTCGACGTGGCACCTTGGCTGGGCTTTAACCTGTCCAGCCTGTTTCCCTAGTCTTCCTGTCAATCATATGTGCCACCTGATGCTTTGCCAGACACCTTCTTTGGGTTAATCAGAGTCAGTCTTTGCTAATGGCAGCCACGAGCCCCGCCTTATGCACCCCTGGTACAGTACCCAAGTCACCAACCTGCTCCCTCCAGGATTTGCTTTGCTACCAGCTTCACCCTGGGCCACCCGAGACCTCAGGCGGCTGTAACCACCTCCATCCACCCTCAGGGGAAAGGCATCTTTTTCCTCCAGGAGATTTCTGAGCCAATCTCCAATTAAACTGTCTTTCCATACTCCTTCAACATTCAAAGTCCTCAGGAAGGCTGTGGACAGAACTACTGAAATTGTATCTTTTTGTAATCCTTGGTATTTTATACATTTAAAGCCATTATTCTGAGATGTGGTCCATAGAATTCATTTTATGCCAAAGGGGTTCCGGGCACCAAAAAAGTGACAAACCCTCTGGACTGTCACCTCCAGATAACAACTACCAAGACTCCTTCCTGTACGACATGGTCTCCTTTGCCTTGAGACCCCACTACTTTGAGGACCAATGCATCTTCCTCATGCCGTTCCTTCTGGAAAGAGCTCTCTACTTCTTTTTGGGGCCAGCTCCTCTCCCCATGCTGTGGAGGTACATGGTCCCAGCAGGAGCTGCCATGTTGTCACATGACCTCACTCTCCAGCTTCAGCTATTGGTTAAGGAGGGATGGGCTCCTGAGCCAAGCTAGACCCACCAGTTGCTTTTCTAAGCTGGAATTGTGATGTATTCAGTTATATTCTCCCTGGTGGAAACTCTGGAGCTAAGAGCAGCATGTTTTTCACAAAGTAGGGGAAGCCAGTCTGAGGAGGAGAGGTTAGCCAATGAGAGATAGAGAGAGACAGAGAGAGAATGAGACAGGAGAAGAGAGAGGAAGAGAGAAAATAGGAGAGAGGAGGGGAAGGGAGGGAGCTGGCTGCGTTCTAGCCCAAGGTGCAGCTGTGATCCTGGCCCCTGGCAGTTTGATTAGTTGCTGCCTCCTTGAGTTTCTCCCTCTTTGCCTCAGCTAGTCAGAGTTTGTCACTGTCTGTCTTATTCCCACCTAATTCATAGGGTCTGCACAGTCTGGCTCATAGTAGGTGCACAGTCAACATCTGTGAGTGAACGAATGAATGAATACACACATGCAAAAGAAGAAGGTACAAGGTACGGAGAGAGAGATGGATTCTACGTGGGGAGATGTCAGCAACTGCCCGGGGTAGGAAGTGATATCCGCAGTGGGATCTGAAGGGTGAAGAGGAGTTTCCTGGATGACAGTGATGGGGAAAGAGGCTAGAGAAGTTGGCAGGGACTAGGGTGAAAAACACTTCACTGTCAGACTGATAATTAGATCTTTCACAGTTAGTGGCCGACCTAGGTCTAAATCCTAGAGCCCCATCCTGGATGTCACCCACGTAAGCTAATATGTAGGTGTCCCAAAGCTCACACCATGTCCCTGCTTTTAGAGATACTACGAATAGGAAAATGTTCTTCTCTCTCCCCACCCACTGACTGTCCTGAAACTGCCCTCACAGGGGTCCCCGATGAGCCCCTGTAGCTACACCAGCAGACAGACCCTCTTCAGTCCCAATCCTCCCTGAGCTCTGGGCAGCTTTCCACATTCTGACCTTGACCCACACGGTTCCTCCCTGGGCAGCTCCTTTCCTGTCCCTTTCCTGGTCTTGTCTTCCTGGGCCCATTGCTGTTTCTTAAATGTCCATGGCCCTCCAGTGCCTGTGCTGGGTCCTCTGCTCGCTCTGTACTTGCCCTAGAAAGCCTCAGCCACTCCTGTGGCTTCCTGGACCACTGAGAGCGGGCCCAAATCTCCACTCCTCATCAGCTCCAGACCCCATCATCCAGCGGCTGGTCCTTCTCCAGGCTACACCGTGGGCCCCTCAGACTCAAACACATCCCCAGTCAGGCCCATCATCTTCCCACTCCTCCCGCCGCTTGTGTCCTCACTGTGATCGACACGACACTCTTTCGTTCCACCAGCCTATCAGGAGTAGACCCCCAGCCCCATGGAGGAGAGAAGGAAACAGGCTTGAGAAGGGCAGGACGGGGCGCAGAGGCCGGTCAGCCAGACTTGGGGCCCACTGCTGGAGTAGGACTCCGGATGTGGCAGCAGTTCTCACCTCTGACCCCCAGGCCTCCAGGGGCCAGGGCAGTAAATGTTGACCAGATCGATTTCCACCATGCTTGGAAGTCAGCGGTCAGCTGCTGACCACACTGTCAATTATTCAGGCTCCCTGGGATTCCACCAAGAGCGACTGTTTAACTAAAACACGGCTCCGTTGTCCTCGCACCCCCAACCTTCCCTCGGAAGCCTGGACAGGAGTGGCCAGCCAGCCCAGGGCACCTCTCCAGGCCAATGTGTGCCCCAGCCCCTCACTCCTACTCTCCAACCCATTTGTCATTGGCAAGAACTACCAGCTTCTTTGTCCTCAGATCTCTGAACAGTGCTCCTGGGCCAAGGAGGGCTGAGGCCTTGAAGGCAGAACAGGGACCCGAGGCAAGCTTTGGTTCCATTCTGTGGGACACAGAATTTTTTTATAACCAGAGAAGACAGACACTCTGGCAGTCAGGGAGCCACCAGTCCCAGTAGGCGTGTGCTGGTCTGTAGCCAACTGTCATAGGAGAGAGAGCTGTCCAGAGGGAGAAGCAGCTAACATTTTATGTGTGCTTTCAAATCTGCAGAGCTCTCAAGACATCCATCCTTGTGTGACCTCAGATCTTTTTAGAGCCAGGTGGTATGTAAATAAAAATGCGTTCATTTGAGAATCGTGTATTGAACGGGCCAGACTCTCTGCTGGGTGGTACAGGATGACGTCAGAATATCAGTTCAACCCCGCCCTCAAGTAACGGGTGTCACTAAATGCAATGATGGGGACTAAGATGTGTCAGGGAGGTTCTGCATCCTCGCTGTGCTTCAGAGCACACTTCCCTCGTGAGGACCGACAAGGCACAGACAGGTGCACAGGCGTGCCCGCAGTCACACAGCCTGTGTAAAGGACAGAACTGGAATCTGAGCCCAGGTGCCAGTCCTCAGCCTCTCTGAGCAAAGTCAAGGTTAGGTAGATGATTGCATACGTAATGATCTCATGATGGAGCTGGGGAGGAGAGATCAGAGCGAGTACAACAGGAAGAACTCATCTGTCCTGGTTTGGGGGAAGGGCTGATGAGTCAGAGAAGGCTTTCTAGAAGTCCTTCCAGAAGAGGGGTTTGAAGGGGACGAGAGTCCAGGGAAAGAGGGACATTCTGAGCAGGGAGCACAGCCAGCATGGAGACTCTGTGGTTGCAGCACCCTGGCCAGGACTCGGAGGGGGCTGCCGGCACCCAGGGGAGCAGGCAGCGCGTTAGCCACCGCCTGGCTGTGCCCACTTCCTCTTCGTCGGCTGTATTTTTAGATCTCTTACTTTCTGATGACACTGATGTGCTAGCAGGACCTGGGCCTTCCTCGGTCAGGGTGCTTAGTCTCCCACTGTGGTGTCTCACAGTGTCTCCCCTTGCAGACCTGGCTGCAGGATGAGTGAAGGCCTGGTTTTTTTCCCATGCAGTGACTGACTATTCTACCTGGAGCCCAAAGGCTCACAGCCGAATGCCCGTGGACACAGGTCTCCCCACCTCTTACCCTTCCATCTGCTTTCTCTCCTTCTTTCCACCAGTTCAGTTCCCTGTCTGGGCCAGACACTGCGCTGGGTGCTGGCAAGACAAACCTAAAACTGACACAGGCACCTTTAGCATCTTATGTGCCAGAGTCAGGGGAACGTATGTGATTCATGGTGCAAACTGGAGTGTGTATGTCAATGAAAGGGATGCCATTAATAATTATGCCGAGACCACAGTGTACACCTGGGCAAACTAAGGTACGAAGTCACCCATTTAAACAGAAGGATGGAAAAATGGGGAGAGACTTGCCAAATGGGGGACAGACAGAAGGGAGTTTCGGCTGGGGTGACAGCATGTGCAAGGATGTGGCAAGTCTGGAGATGAGCTTATGGTGGCAATAACCTGGTATGTGGGCCATGGAGAAAGGATGGAAGGAGAGACCAGGCTGGACTCCAGGTGGGGAAGAGTGGACAGTGTTGTACAGCTAGAACAGGGCGGCAAAAACCTTGCAGTGCTGCCACCCGTGTGCCCATGGCAGGCATCACTAATCGATCACAGAAATCTCCTTCCCACTGATTCACTCTCACAGCCCTTAACAGGGTGCTGGGTTTTCCCTATCAATTGTCACACTAGGCACTAGATGAAACGTATTTGCCATGAGGGCCAAGCGGCGAGTACAAGTGTGTACGTAGCGGGATTGAGGCCGGAGTCCAGATTGTGAGAGGCTTAGGATGCAGGAGTGAGGAGCTGGAATATTCTCCGGGTATCAGGGAGCCATCTGAAGAGGTTAGGGGAGGGGTGCAACTCAGACTAACATTTAGGAGTTTTAGGACGGTCGCGGTCATTGGTGGCTGGGAATCCAGTGAGGGCGGTGCCGATGTCCAGATGTAAGAGGACTGGCCCTGACGGGCCGGGAGCAGAGAAGTGGGTCTGATGACTGAGGATGATATGGGGGGACAGGGAACAAGAGGAAAGTGGCTGGGATGCCTCTGGGATTTGGGGTTTCTGGCCTGGAGTCTGGGAAGATGCTATTGACCAGGCAGGTACAATAGCACAGTGGATGGTCCTGGTAGGAATCTTTGTTTCATTCAGAGGTCACCAAACAGGGCAGGGTCACCAGGAAAGGGACAAACTGAGATTCTGTGCCTCCAGAAGGGAGAGAGGCCAAATAGGTTTTTTTGGGGGAGGTTATAATAGAGACCCTGGAGAAAACTCATAAAAATGCCTTTCCCACCCCTCGGGACCCTGCAGTGTGGGTGGGGAGCTGTAGTGGTTCCCGCCCCAGAGCTGAGAAATGGGAGCCCACAAGGAATGCATGTAAAGTTTGGGGGTGACTGCAAGAAGGGGAGACTGGGCACAGCATTTCCTGGTTGGATGTCTGCTTAGCCGTGGGCTGCCACCTGCCCCAGGGCCACCAGAGTGGGACACAGTGGCACAGTCCCAGGGGAAGGCCCTTTGAGTTCTGGTGCTTGGAGGGGAGGAGGAGAGGCTGTAGGGGCGGGGGGAGTGGAGGCTGCAGGCTCGCTGGCACCCTCGGTGCTGGAGGGACGTGGCCGAGATGCCAGCTGATGGGTAACTGAAAGGTGTAGGTTTGTTTGGGGAGAGACCACCAGGGCCTGGGGGACCCTCAGGTCCCCCACCTACTCCGACCAGACATTGAGCTCAGTCCACCGCAGCGTGACTCACAAAAGGGGAACCGTGGCCTGGCCAGGTGTTACCAGAGGGACAGCTGTTTCCCTTTCTTCTACCCTAACCCCAGCCCTAGGAGTGAACCCAGAGAAGGGTGTGTGTGTGTGTGTGCGTGAGCATGCATGCATGTGTGCGTGACAGAAGGATGACCCAGTCCTCCCCAGGACTCCCCAAAACAGATACACGTGCACACACACACACACACACACACACACACACACACACACACTCACACACACATCCAGGCTCTAGAGTGCCCCGCTTAGCTAATCCTGGGGCAGAGAAGAAAGTTTAAGATTCATATCTGAGCTTGAAGTTTTGAAGTGACCACATCTTAATCAGAATGAAACCACTTTGATAACCAAAGGTGTCTGAATGCAGAAACCGGACCACGGTCCTGTCAGAGGTGCCTGACTCCAGTCTGGTGGAGGGCTTCACAGAACCCAGCTGGTCGCCGTTATTCGAAAAAAACAAAACTGTGCCGTAACTGCAGTCCAATGAGCTGAGTCCTTAATGAGCTGTTTACAAAGGGAACACTGAAAGGGGATGGGATTGGAAGGGGAAAGATGGTTAGAATAAGGATGGAACAAGGCCGCGTCGAATGTACTGGGCAGGGGGACCCAGGGAGCTCCAACACCTGTCGCTCCACTCACCCCTGTCTGCAGGGTCTGGGGGAGCCACATCTGTAGGGAACACAGGGCCACTGTGTTGTTGGTTGGGCTTGTGGCCCTCAACCCGAGGCCCTCCCTAGGTCAGTTTGAGGTCCAAGGAGGCCTCTCCCTCCACAAACCCAAATCTCAGGATCCCATCAGCAAGCCAGGTGGAACAGGCCTGAAACAGCGAGGTCACACGAATGACCCTCCAGGGATCATTGCTTAGCCACAGGGTCGGGTGGGAAGGTACCCGAGTGAGAGCATCCACACGAGATGTGAGATGCGGAGACACATCAAGGGTGGGATCAGATTCCTCCCGCTCCCCACCCACTGGCAGAAGAGGCTTCATCAGGGGGACCTGAGCCCCAAGGCCTAGCCCTCTCCTGGACAGGGCATAAAGAAAGGAAGGGGTGAAGAAAGGAGACGCCTTGCCTAGGACCACAGAGAGGAGTTCATATCGGGGCCTCTGAATTTGAGGCGGGGCATCTCAGGAAATGGAGATCTGGGAGTCATCGGGGTAGAGGTGATGCTGCAAACAGAGTAGTCGAGAGACGGCAGCCAGGAGAAGGGAGCCTTGGGGAAGCCAGGAGAGGGAGGAAAAGCTGCAAGAATTCACCAAGAGCCCCGCAGCTACCAAATCCTGGCCATCCTCTGACTGCCAAGATGCATCTCTCAGCAGCTCTGGGAAGCCTAATGGCCTTGAGCCTGCCCAGGTGGGCCGCAGGACAAGTTGACCTCCCTGCTTCCTGCTTTGGCTACTTCTCAGGGCAGCTTCGGAAGCAGTGCCCCCAGGCCAGGGCCTCCCTCCCACTCTGGGCCCAGTGTTCCAGACTTTCTCCTCATCAGAGTTTACCAGCCTGGTCTCATTCCTTCTCCCGAGTCTCTGGCCAAGTTCTACCTGGCTCTCTGCCCTCTCTTCTCCTCCTCTTACAGCAGGAGCCAGTTGGGGCCCATCTGCAGACATAGCCACAGGCTAGGCCCTGGGACCCTCCCCACGTAAGGCAGCAAAGCCAGCACACTCCCCCTTAGAAGTTCATTTGTCCTCATGCCCAGTTCTGATAAGAGGGTTTATTATCTGAGTCAGAGACTGAGACCCAAGGATTCCAAGCCCCTCCCCAGTCTCTTTCTCATTTGGCCTACCCCATGCCAAATATAAACTAGAGTCTTGATCCTTAAACCCCAGCCCAAAGGTGGGAGCATGGGGATGCAGGAGAGCCCATATTCTCAGGGTTTGGGGCCTTTCTGAGCCTCAGTTTGCCATCTGAATGTAACCCATTTGTCTGCTGGGGCCTCCCGTCCCTATGATTCCAAAAATATCAGTTCATATTCCACACCCCGTGGAAATGCAAAGCTATCCCCAATGCTTTGCAGTCTTCTGGAATGGTTTGCATTTTCACACTCTTCTTTGCATCAGAGCTGCTGCTTCTGCTAAATTCATTTCGCGTCTGGATCGGATGGCTGACCGAGGCCTGCTGTTTTGTTTTTACACAGCTCTGACTGAAACGTGGCAAGAAGCCGGCACCTTCCGCTATTTCCACCAGAAACCCACTGCAGAAGGTATTTGTGGGTAAGGCGAGTGGGGGTGGGGGTGGGGTGAGATTTAGGGAAGTCAGAGTGAGGCTTTCAAGTGCTACAATTAAACCAACGTCAAGAGGACATTGGACAATCCTGTTCTCAGAAGTCCTTTGGTTCACTCACCTCTGGAAAGTTTTCATGGACTCCTTTACCTCATGTGGCTCCCCAATCTCGTCCTGGATCTTTCCTTTATTTTTCTTTTTGCGGGTCTCTTCTTTGCAAGGCAAAATAGTGCAGTAGCTAAATGCAAGAGTTCTCCCAGATGGCCTAGCTCTGTGGACCTGGCTCTGTATCTGACTGGCTGTGTGATCTTAGGAGAGTTACCTAACCTCTCTGAACCTAAATTTCGTCTGTAAATGAGAATAAAAGTTGAAGATATTGGATTAGTAGTGAGGATTTCATAAAGCAATTCCTGGGAAGCACTTAGCAGAGTGTTAATGACGTTAGCTGTTACCATCATCCTCACCATCGTCATCTATCCCTCCAAATTCTTCTTACTGCCTTAAGAAGAATGATTCAGCCTACTCAGGCGCTAGCCTAAATCCTGCGCATCTTTGCATACTGACGCCCAGGAAGGGCTCAGGCACAGAAAGGAGCATGCTTTAAACAGGACCGGCCCTCCTAGAAGGTGGTCCGTTGAGGTCGCTTCATTGCCTGTGAAGGCCTAACAGTGACCCCACACTTGTAGACACCAAAGAAGTTCTGGCTTTCTTTCTCATTCTTTCTACCTCCCACCGCCATCAGGATGAAAGTTAACACATGTGACCAGCAGTAGCCGACTCTGGGCCTGATGGGAATTTGTATCCAACTTCACTGAGCTTTTGGGAAGGAGGAGCTGTCTTGCAGGGGGTTCTATACAGCCTGGAGTTGCTGGGGGCCATCTTTTCTACTTCATGGAAAATCTACCTAAGAACGAAGCCGACACAAAGAAAAAGACAGCTTCTCGGTGATGACATTTGAGATCTTCAGCCCCATTGTATCTGGATTTGTCCCTTGAGTTTTCCAATTATTTGAACCCAGGTAGGTCCCTGTTCTTATTTAAGCTAATTCGATTTGAGCTTCTGTCATGTAAAATTGAATGAATTTTGATTAACAGAGAATTTCAACTGAAAGAGGGGTATATTATAAAGCAAAAGGGGATGTCATGGAATCCACTGCAGGAAGTATCACCAGAAATCACTGGAATGTAAAGGCTGCAATTCTGACTCCAATTCTCTCTGTTTTTCTGTCTGTTTCTTTCTCTCAGGCCACATAATCTCCCATTTCTGCTTTTTCTCTGCATAGCTGCTGCTTCTCCCCGCCCCCTCACCCCCTACAAATCAGTATTTCTGCTGCCTCACTGGCTCATCTAGAAATGGTCCCAGGGCTGATTATCACTGGCCCAAATTGGGTCACGTGACTACCCTGAACAGTTTACTGTGATTGGCCAAACAGTAGACCATTACCTCTGAATCTAAGGATTGGGGTCAGGCCCACTTAAACCAAATAGACTAAGAGAGGGTGAAGAATCGTTTACAAAACAAAAACAAACAGGAAAACCAGAATGTTATTTTCAGAACAAGGGGAATGAATGCCAGATATGCAAAATAAACAAACAAATAAACAAACAAAACTCTCTAACATGGAGTTAAGTGAATTTTGCTTTGCAAACCAGCTGAGCCCTGTATAAGCTCAGAGCCAAAACCTTGTCCCAGAGGAACAGCGCTAATGGCAACTTTCACCTGTGACAACAGCTTCTGGAGAGCTAGGTTTGCTTAGGCTTTCTTTAATCTCTTTTCAAATCATGCCACGTGCCAGAAAGAATTGATTCTGACTCTGGCCCCAGCACAGGCCCTTCCAGGGCATCCTTTGAGCTTAAATGCCCCATTACATGGAACCATTATGGGGTGGTGGGAGAGTCCCAAAGAGAGAAGCCAGGGAGTAAGGAAGGAATCATGAACAAGGTGGCCTTTGAGCCGGGCCCGTCAAGGATGCACGGTCACTTCTCGGGGCTGTAATCAGGAAGACAAATAATGAGTGCTGGCAAAGACGTGGAACACTCGGAGCCCTCGTGCATTGCCGACGGGAAAGTAAAACGGTGCAGCTGCTTTGGAAACAGTCTAGCAAGGCCTCAAAAAGCAGAACAGAGAGCTGCTACAGGCATCTCTTGGAGATACTGTGGGTTCTGTTTCAGACCACTGCAGTAAAGCGAGTATTACAATAAAGCAGGTCATAATCTTTTTGCTGGTGGAGGGTCTTGCCTTCCATTTGTCAAAAACATCTATGCAACATCCGTGAAGTGCAATATAGCAAAGTGTAATAAAATGAGGTATGCCTGTAGATGACCCAGCAAGTCCACTCCTAGCTATATCCTCAAGAGAAGTGAAAACATATGTCCACTCAAAAACTTGTAAATGAATCTTCATAACAACATTATTCAGAATTGCCAAACAGTAGAAAAGAGCCAAACATTCATCAATTGATGAATGGATAAAGTGGGGTGTATCCACATAACGGAATACTATTCCACTGTGAGAGAGAATAAAGTATTGATACCTGCTACAAGGTAGATATACCTTGAAAATCTAAAGTGAAGGAAGCCAGTCCCAAAAGACTATACAGTGTATGATTCTGTTTATATGAAATGTCCAGCACAGGCAAATAGAGACAGAAAGTAGATTAGTGGTCACCTCTACCTGGGGGTGGGAGAGGAAAGCGCTAATGGAGCTTTGGGGGAGATGTCGAAAATTGATTGTGGTGATGTTTCCATTGCTGTGAACACACTAAAAATCATTGAATTGTACAATTGAAATGGCTGAATTGTATGGAATATGAATTACATCTTGTTAAAGTCATTACTAAGAAAGAAAAGAAAAAAAAGAATATATGAGGAGGTAGGAGAGGGGCTGCTTTTTGAGGTCCTGAGGTGGGCAGGAAGCACCACAAGGGAGACAAGTGTCAGGGTGACTGGACGCCAGCCTGAGTCACTGACTCAGGTGTTGGGATGAGATTTGGTGGCACAGTGCAGCATTCTGACATGTGCCAGTTTCCTTGGTGTGAAGGATCCGTGGGCAGCACCATGAGTGGTGTCTGCCTGGCTCTCCAGGATCCCCTCCGCCCTCGCCCACTCCCTGTCTACAGAAGTAGGCTCCTGGCAGTCATGATCGTGCCGTGTGGCCCTCAGCTATAGCCGATTGTCTCAGTATGGACCTCTGAGCCACGCTGAGTCAGTCTCGGTCCCTTCTCTGGAACTGGGATCTTGACAGAGGAAGAGGCCTTCTCTCCAAAGGGCTGGAATATGTGAGCTAGGGGGCTGAGGACAGCCACACTCCCCTTCCCCCAACTCTCTGTGGACAAGGCCAAAAATAAGAGGAAGCTGGTTCCTCAGTGCTGTGGAATGTTCTGAGTTCCCCGTGGAAGTAGTTTTAAAATGAAAGCACCTGGGAACCCTTAGGGACCCTAAAGAAGATGTGTGAGCCTTTGGGGAGGGCCCTGAGCCACCAGAGAAGCAGAGGTGAAGCAGGTAAGCAGGTACAGAGATATCTAGACGAAGGAGAAAAGCAGGTACGGAGATGTCTAGATGAAGCAGCACTAATGCAGAAAGCAGTGGGGGAGACTGGGTGTCCCAGCAGCTTCTCCGGAGATGGTTTGGGAATCGAAGACCAAAGCTGTTGGGAACCCCTGCCCTTGGCCAACAAGCTCGAGGGAAGGAAAACTTCCACAAATAGCGACATAATGGCCTTGTTAATGTTATCAATAATTAATATTTTGTGCCAGTACAGCGCATTATGCTTTTCAAAGCGTGCCCACCTCCACAATCTCATTTGATTTGCTCCTTCCCCATCTGTACTGGAGAAAGATATATGATGCTGTGAGAGCTGCCATTCCCACAGCCCCTTCTAGAATAAAGGTACCCTATGACTCACCCTTTGCACTCTGGATTAAAGTGTGCACCTGCCAAAAAGGCAGCCACCCTGCAGGTGGTCCAGCAGCTTCAGAGGCAGCACAGCAGGGCACTAGTACCCAGCACAGATAACTGACCACCTGAGCCGGCACAGCCTCTCTCTCTTGGGGTTTGAGTGAGCCTCTGGAGAGAGCCTGAGCTCTGTTGTTGCAAGGGCAGATGCCAAGAGACACAGAGAGAAGGCAGTGAACAGAAGCCAAGAATGAGGAGTGGCAGAGGCAGCCAGAAGGTGGGGTGAAGGTAGGTGAGAGACGTTAGTGAGCAGTGAAGGAGCAGGATGGTCGAGAGGAAGGAGCCAGTGGAGGGTCCCTAGGACAGAGAACAGCTTTGGCAGGTGGCACTCCTTGGCCTGGATACTAGACCAGCACTAGGCCCTGAAGGATTTTCTTTGCCTCACACACCATCTCTCTCGCCACAGTATGTGGTCAGGTGGCTTAGATTCTTGCCTTCCTTATTGTCACAGGTATCCTCAATAGCAACCACCTGAGTCGTCTCTTACTCCTTAATTCAGCCACACAACCCCCCACCCTCCATTTCCACGCGTACCTCATTTTACTGTGCCTCACCTTATTGTGTTTCTCACATTTGAGTTTTCTTTTACAAATTGAGGTCAAGATTTTCCACCAGCAAAAAAGATTATGACTCACTTTATTGTGATACTTGCTTTATTGAGATGGTCTGAAACCAAAAATAGTCAATATCTCTGAGGTGTCTGTAATTCCTGACCCTTCAGGAAGAGACACTTCCTGGTTCATGTCAGCATATCTCAGCAGGGTCCCTCTTTCCATCTGCCCCTGAACCCTCTCCTCCCCAGAGGGATCCTTGGAGAGGTGTCACCTACCTTCAGCCTGAATAGTTAAGGGACATGTCTCAGGAAAGGTGACCAACAAACACCTCGTTTAGTAGATTACCAAATTAAATCAATGATAAATGAATTCTTCCTCCTTTCCTCCCATTTTCCTTCCATCCCTCCCTCCCATTGTCCCTTCTTCTCTCCCTTCCTTTGTTTCCTTCAGCAAACTTGACTCTCAAATGTGTCATTTGCTGACTCAAGCACTCAGCAGAGTCTGACTGGTGTCTCTGTCCCAATTCTAAATCCAATCTGATTGGCCCAGTGTGAGTCAGGTGACCATCTCTGATCCAATCACCTGTGGCCAAGGGAACAGTGTTATTAGTGTTAATATGGCTGCTGTGGCTCAGCCCTGGTGCTGCGGCTTCTCAGTGCAAAGGGGAACACGATTTAGACTCACACCTAACACGTGTGTAAGAAATACAGAAAGTCGGGGGACAGGAATTAACTTTTTTTTTTTAATTGACATATCTTGAGTGCTCCAGCAACGGTACATATGTTTTTCTTCTTTATTTCGATTCCAACAACAACTCTGTGAGATAAGCATTAATAACCTCATTTTGCAAATGAGGGAAATTACACTTGGGAAATTAAGGCGCTTGTTTAAGACATTGGGTCTAGTAAGGGGTGCAGCTGGATGTAAATCCGGGATGGGCTAACTCCAGGATTATGCTCTTTCTTTGACCACTCTTCCTGGCTTGACCTTGAAGTGATGTCTCTGCCCTTGCTTTGCTAGTCTCAAGACTCCACCAATTCAGCCTCACTGATAAGCCTCTGAAGCTTTCTAGCTCACATTCGTCAACATATAGATGAGGATGTGGAGTCCAGCGAGGGTTGGTGACTAGCCTGCAATGACACGGGGATTCCAAGGCAGAAAGGGGACAAGCAGCCAGGTCTCCTCTGTCCCAGGCTGGAGCTCTCCCTTGAATAGCATGCCGCCTTGTGGGTATCCCAAGAGCCTGTTTTATGGCTGCTTTTCCCCTTGCAGAGCTGCCCCATGCTGCTTCCTGTTCTCTGACTTTACTTCCGTTTCCTCTGCTCATCCTCTAAATGCAACAATGGGGCTACCAGTCTTCGAGCACTTACAATGTGCCAGCTCGTGAGCCAAGCTCGTGCTTGAGAGCATTACCGGGCCTTGGGGCCAGGGCTGATCTGTTGGTGAGTCTGAGCCGGTGTAAATCCTACCTATCAGAGGAGTGAGCAGCCCTGACTTAGGAGGCTATCCAAAGGAAAGTCAGAGAGGGGATCAGAAAGTATGTCTGTCTGTGGCTACCTGATGTCGGGTACTCAAGAACAGGGAGCCTGGACCTTCTCACCACATAACCCTCTGTATTCCACAGGAAACCTGGAAGACTTTATGCAAGAGAATGACATACCTAGTTGGTGGAAAATGGATTGGGTAGAGGCAGAAGGAGAACCAGACACATAAACAGGAGACTGGGGCCATCATCTAGAAGTGAGGTGAGTGAGAAAGTGCATGCTCCACTAGGGAAGATGGGCAATGTATTAGAGTTCTCCTAAAAACAGAACCAATAAGATATATCTCTATATCTAGAGAATTAGTATAAGGAATTGGCTTATGCCATGATGGAGGCTAAGAAAGTTCTAAGATCTGCATTTGGCAAGCTGGAGACCCAGGATGGCCAGTGATATAGTTCCAGTCTCTGAGTCCAAAGGCTCAAAAATGAGGAGCCAAGGATTTAAGTTCTAGTCCAAGGACAGAAAAAAAACAAAACAAAACAATGTCCCAGCTTAATCAGTCAGGAAGGCAAAGTTCTCTCTTCCTTAGTGTTTTTGTTTTATTCAGCTCTTGTACTGATTGGATGCGGGTCACCCACATTAGGGAGAGCAATCTGCTTTATCCAAGCTATTGATTCAAACATTAATCGCATCCAAAAGCAGTCTCACAGACACACCCAGAATTATATTTGACTAAATGTGTCTAGTCACTCCTGAAGCCCAGTCCAATTGACACACAAGATTAATCATCACAGGCAATAAGCAAGTAAATAAATACACTTATATGTTTGGGGAACAATAAGAAAGTTTTAAAAAATGAAGCAGGGTGAGGGACTAGAGAATAGTGGGGACAGAAAGACCGGCAAAGAGAGTGTCTAAATAGTTGTTAAATGAATGGCTGAATCCTTGCAGTTCTATAAATACTACTTTTTCCTTTATGTCCCAAATTACTTTGCCTTATGTTAGGTTTTAACTGTAGTGAATGCTATTGTTTCTGGGAACTAAGATATTTGTGTGTGTGTGTGTGTGTGTGTGTGTGTGTGTGTGTATAAATAAAAGAATCAGCTTGAAAGATACCGTGTTCACACATTCTTCAGAAACGTCCCATTTGATATGGCCACTGGACACGCTTGACTCCTTTATTTATGATTTCTGGCGCTTTTCCTTTGAGGCCGCTCAGAATAGCTTCTGATCCTGCTCACTCACAGAAACGGTGAAATCAAATCTTCCTGCACCAACCCTGATCATAAGCAACTTTGCTTATGTAAGCTCTCCCGTCCTCGGCGAGTAACAGGATGGGTAGAGCAGAGGCCTGTACGGATTTCAGCTGTGGCTCTCTCTACATAAACATCCTTGGCTTGCACACGGTTCTTCTGGTAAAGTGCATCTGTTTCCAGAAACCTCGTTTCAATCAATAAAAGTTGTGTGCACACTACCGAAGGCTACGTTTCAGCCTTTTGCTCTTCACTAACCTCTTTCTACCCCTTTAAATGTTTCGGTCTATCCCTCGGTAATATTCAAATCAATGTTCTGACTTATTCATTCTTTGGAAGTCTCATTTATCTCTCTCAGCATCATGCCACTTTTGTTTGATTGCTTTTGCTGAACTTCTGCACTCTGGGCATAGCAGCGGGCTCAAAGAAGTATTTGTTGTGCGGGTGCTGATGTGTGTATGTGTGAATGAATTGGCATGAGCGTGAATGTGTGTAGCCAAATATAGTTGAAAAAACCTCTGAATCTGAAATCAAACAGATCTAGGTCAGAGGGACAGTTCTTCCACATTCTAACGGGTAACCTAAGACAAATCATCCTGTGGGGCCTCAGTTTCCCATATCTGTAAAAGAGAAATATAGGTATATACCCAGGAGAAATGAAAACGTATGTTGACATAAAAGCTTGTACACAAATGTTTATAGCAACATTTTTTTTACAATAGCAAATTAAACCCATTCATCACCGACTGATGAATGCATAAATGAAATATGATCTATCTATACAATAGAATGCATATAATAGAATATTATTTGGTCATAAAAAGGAATGATGATTTACCTGGTCCATGCTACAACATGGGTGAACCTTGAAAACCTCCTGCTAAGTGATGATCTGTATTAGTTTGCCACCATGGCAGAATACTACAAACTGGGTGGCTCAGACAACAGAAATTTACTGTCTCACCATTTTGGAGGCTAGATGTTTGAAATCAAAGTGTTGGTAAAGTTGATTCCTTCTCATGGCGGGGCAGGGTGGCGGGAAGGGTGTTTCAGCCATCTTGCCCAGCTTTGGATGATTTGCTGGCAATCTTTGGTGTTCTTGGCTTATAGACACATCACCTCAATCTCTGCCTTCATCTTCATATGGCTTTCTCCTTGTGTCCGAATTTCTTCTTTGTATAAGGACAACCAGTCATATTGAATTAGGCCCTTCCCCCCCAAATGATGTCATCTTAACTATTACATCTGCAAGGCTATTTCCAAATCAGGTCGCATTCTGAGTTACTGAGGCTTAGGACTTCAACATATACATTTTGACGGAATAGAATTCAACCCATAACACCGCATATTGTATGATTCCATTTATACGAAATGTCTAAAATAGGTAAATCCATAGAGACAGAAAGTAGACTAGCGGTTGCCAGGGTCTGGGAAGAGAAGGAATTTGGAATGAGTGCTAATGGGTGTAGGGCTTATTTTTGAAAATGCTCTGAAATTAGTGATGATGGTTGCATAACTCCGAATATACTAACAACCAGTGACTTGTGCACTTTAAGTGGGTGAACTGTACGGCATGAGTGTTTTTAAAAAGTAAAAAATAAAAGTAACCAATGTACTCTATGTATCCTTGAAACTAATGCTAAAATGCTTTTTAAAAGTCTAATATTGGCTACTCTTTTGCCATATTAGGGTTACGCAGGTCATGTGACATATGGAAGTGAGTGTGTTTGGAAAACTGAAGATAAACAGGTGTAACCTTTGCTCTCTAGTTTTAAAATACCTTCAGTGTTTGTTATGTGTATGCCATGCTAACTACGTGGTGAATTCTGTATTAATTCCGAACCTTTCTAATGAGGAAAATTTGAGCTCTCCTTTATAGCTAACTTCAACAGTCACCGCAAGCTCACTCTCATATTACTCAGAAAAACATTTCCCCTAAACCTGCTCTGTGATTCCCATGACGTGGTCATCCTTTCTAAACGAACATCTCTCTTTTACCACTGAATTTATCTCAGTGTAATCTCCAGAAAGCACCTTCAAGCCTTTGCATTTTAAGAGACAAGTTATTTTTTTTCCCTGCATCTGTGCTTTTGCCCTGTTGGATCACAGCTAATTCTTTCCCCAGAGGCCAAATAAAAGTTCATGAAACAGTCAGGATTTCAGTGGCTAACAGAATCTTATCTCTTGTCCTCTGAGATGCCTCTGAGCATCTCTGCCCATTCCTTACCCCCTGGAGGAGCTGCACAGAGCCTTTGTATTCCTTAAGCTTCATACTTAGGGGCTACTATGTTTGTGGCCAGTCTGTTCAGCTGCCTCTGTCTACAGGAGCAATGGGTGTCCTCTTCTTACTCATGATCTTGGCTGGGTGCCTCATGCCTGCCTCAGGAAGCCTGACTCGTGTTCCGTGGTGTGTGTGATCCCTGGGTAGAGACTGCACAAGAGCAATAGATCAAGTTCAGTTGCTGAATCCAACTTGATGATTCCTCCAGTGATCTCTCTTCTACCTACCTACCTGCTGGAATGTGTGTTTTGGGTCCTGATCAGACTGGGTCTCCATCCTGGCTCTCCAGTTGCTTGCTAAGTGTCTCTAGCCAAGTTGCTTAACCTCTCTGGGCCTCAGTTTCTTTTACTCTGAAAGAGGGTAATGTCCCTTTTCTCATGAGGCTGTGATGAGGATGGAATAAGATTTGTCTGGTATCTACTGAGAGCCCGACTTAATGTTAGCTGTCTCTCTCTCCTGCTCTCCCCCTGCCCTCAATTAATCTGATCTGCAGGGTCCATCTTCAAAGAGAACTAAGAGACAGTGGAAAGAGCATTGTATCCAGGATCAGACACACCACCTGCAGTCCCAGCTCTGATGGTGACCTTGGGCAGACTCGTCTAACCCATACCTTCCCATGTCATCAAGGTTGGGGCAAAGTAAGGAACACATGTGATCATGGACAAGCAACAGTTTAGAAACCTGTAAAGGGGCTGTGTGTCTGGGAGTCTGTCTTCTTGACTGTCCTCCTGGCAATCATGTGACCTGACTGACGCCTTTCACACCCCTGACACCCAGGCTGCTCCTCACAGGGCCCCACACTCAGCCACTCTAAAACTCCACATCTGAGACCTGGTCAGGTTCCTGGCTCTCAGGGGGGCAGGCCCCAGGCCCTGTCTGCAGCTCCATTTGTTTTTCTTTCTCCCCATCCTCCCAGTAGACGTTTTTCTTGCCTGAGGCGGCTTCGAGGAGGCCTGGGCCAGCTGACGGTCATCCCGCCACATCTTGCTCCTTAGGGACCTGGCAGGGACCTCTCAAACATTCCTCCCTCAGCCACTTAGCGCTGTGGGACCTCGGGCAGATCCCTCAAGTCCTCTGTGCTTTGGATGCCTCCTCTGTTAGTTGGGGATCACAGTAGCATCCCCATAAGTGGCTGTGGAGATAGAATAAGTCATCACGCTTAAAGAATTTAGATCAGAGTCTGGCGCACAGTAAGCATTCAATAAATATTTGATATTATTGTTGCTTATTCATTCATTTATTCTCTCACTGGACACCTTCTCCCTGCTGGGTGCTAGGGACACCGATAAGCCAGATGGAGACCCTCATGGAGCTCCCAGCCCAGAGAGGCAGGCAGACTAGGCCCCAGGTCATTACTGTGTGTTCTGATACTGGGGTGGCTGCTGTAGGAACTACTGTATCAAGTGATGAAAGGGCGGGTGGTGAGGGTGGGAGGTGGGCGGAGAGAGGCACTGACTCCTCCAGGGTGGGTCAGGAGAAGCCTCGCAGAGACACACCATTTGGTTGGGTTGTGAAGGGGGCGTAGGTGGGAAAGAGAGCAGTCAGGGATGGGAACAGCATGAGCAAAGGCACGGAGGCTGGGAGAATAGAGCCCACATTTGGAAATGAGACTGAGCATTTGAGCAGCCCCTGTCACTGCCCGCCCCATCTACTCCTCGCTGGGAACCTGCCTGTGGCTCCTGCTGCGAGGAGCCATGAGTCCCAGACTGTGGGCCTCCCGTCAGCTCATCCAGGAGCAGGCCTCATGTGTAAACACCTCAGGAGATGCCCTCAATCAAAACCAGTGGGAGGTGGTAGGAAAATACGCCAGCGTCCTTGACCCTCGGAGTAAAACAACTCTAAGTGGCGTTTCACACCACTTCCCAGAAGGCCCCAACAAAACGGAGGCCCAGTTGCTTGGAATGGCACCTGCTCATATTAGTGCCTCCCAAAAGCGCCAGTTAGACCCCAATCCTTTCTCAGAGTCTGCTTCCTGGGGAACCCAGCCTAAGACAGCAAGCTGCGTAAATGCTGACCAGACAGGTTACTTGGCCCGAATCTTCTGTTATCCACTGTGCTGGTCACCTGATTAGTTCTGGTGATTACTGAATAACCAATCCAATGCCAGTACTGGGCTAGACACTGAGGGAGATTCAAAGAAGTGGAGAAAATAGTCCCTCGAAGAACTATTTGAAGAAGCGAGACTTATCTGTGGAAAAGAGTGAAAACAAAAACCGGAAAGGCAAAGTTCATTTAGGGAAGAGCAAGCAGTTGGGTCGGTGCCTTTGATCCTAGTTGGGTGCCATGGAGAGGGGTGGGAATGAAGACAGAGCGGACAAGGAGGGCCGGGGCCAGCACGTGGACACGGCAGCCTGGAATGCCTGGTCTGGATGTTTCTCTAAACTCGAGGCAATGGGGGAGCTCTGGAAAGATTCTGAGCAGCGGAGGGTGAGGCAGTCTCTGTGTTCGAAGAATCCCTCAGGCTCAAATGCAGGAAGACAGGGAGGGGGCAAGGCTGGAGTCAGGGAGGCCCAGGAGGAGGCCGTCGGAGTGGTCTAGGCTGGACCCGGCTGTGCTTCAGACTCCAGCTCAGTCCTGTCTCAGTTGGCCCAGGCTCCCCTGGGACCTCCCCCAAACTGGGGAGGGCCATCGTTTCATAAAAGCTCAGAAAGCTTCCTGCCTTCCCACCCTTCCTTTCAGACCTGTTTCCTGCTTGGCCTCCAAACCCATTCCCATTTCTCCTACCTTCTCCCATTATCTCTGACTCCAGAGTGTTTGCTTTGGCTCCCACCATCTCCTGCACGCTCTCCCCTGCAGCTAGTGGGGGATGCTCAGCAAAATCGGCCCCTCCTGCAAGCCGCCCAGACTCACCGGGGCAGGGATTGTCTCCTCTCTACTTTAAGTAAACGGAATTGGAGCAACCTTGGCCTTGGGAGACAGACACTGTCTTCTAACGACTTTCCTTCAAAACCACAAATGCATTTCGTCTGGATTTGAGGTGGTGCTCGCCTCTCAATTCAGCAACCTCAGGGTGAGTGTGAAGCTGCGTCTGGCAGCCTTACGATTTCTCAGTGGATGCTGCTGCGCTTTTGTGAGAAGTCAGTTTCTCTGCAAACCATCAGAGAGGGCAAAGACAGCACAATTCTCTGTCCATTCAGTAAAGGATTATGAGCCAGGCCTTGGGCTGCAAGTCAGTAGGTAAGACATCTGCTCCCCAGACCCCCAAGGCCTGGTGGGGGAGATAGACAGTGAGACAGGTCACGTGAAAAGGTGGTACCAAGTACTGTGGGGGCTCAGAGGATGCACGTGTGGTCCACACTGACCGTGTATGTGCATAGCACCATTGCTCTGCAACCTTGGCCAAGTTATTGAACCTCCCTGTGCCTCAGTTACCTCTTCTACAAAATAGGGATAATGCGAGTTCTTCCCTTTGGGGCTGTCATGGGGATTAAATGAGGGAATATGTAGGAGTTTAGCACAGAGCGTGGAGGATTAAACACCAAGCAAATGCTCGCTTTTCTTTTTTTATTCTCATACCATGAAGTTCTCCCTTTTAAAGTGTATAATTTTAGTATATTCACAAGGTTGTGCACTCATCACCACTATTTCCTGGACATTTTCATCACCCCAAAAGACACCCTGTACCCATTAACAATCACTCTCCCAACGTCCCCTGCCCTAGGCAATGACTAATCTAGATTTGCTTCTTCTAGATAGTTCACATAAATGGTATCATCCTTATATGTGGCATAATGTTTTCAGGGTTCATCCATGTCATGGCACATGAGTGGTACTTTGATTCTTTTTTCATGGCTGAATAATATTCCACTGTTATAAGGATATTTTGTTTATTCATTCATCGGCTGATGGACATTTGGGCTCTTTCCACTCTGAGGCTATATGAACGATGCTGCTGCGAACCTGTGTGTGCATACGTTTCTATGGACATGCACTTCTGCTTCTCTTAGGTGGTCACCTAGGAGTGCAATAGCTGGGTCACATGGTGACGCTATGTTTAGCTTTTTGAAGAACCGCTAGACTTTTCCAGAGTGGCTGCACCAGCTATTCTCGACTCTAATTCTCAAAACACTTCCCCACATGCTGTCATGCCACAGCCCCAAAGGGAGCTGTTACAGCCCCAGGAGGAAAAGCGATATGCCTGAAGTCCCAGGGAAAATTAGTGGCAGAGCCAGGGCTGGAGCCCAAAGCTTTGGGGTCCAGATTCACCTCGGCACCCAGGCTTGGCCACCTGGATTTTATCCAAGGGAGGAGGCACACTGCTCCTGCTCATGGCAGCTCACTTTCTGTCAGGTGAACTGTGACAGCCCTGGCTTATCTGAGCCTCCCAGACACCAGAAGGCCCTGAGCCCCCCACCTCCACCCCTCTCAGCAGACATAGCCATACCTGGTCCCTGAGCTCAAGGCCAAGAGGAACAGCAGCAGGTATGATGTAGGACTGGCTGTGCTGTATCAGACAGGTAGGTGTGTTTCTGGGTTGGAGGGGAGCCCTGGAAAGCTTCTTTACTCAGCTTTCATTTTTCCTGCCAGGATTGGAGCCCAGCCCTGAATCTCTCTCTGCCTTCCTGGTGGGGGCCCTAACCCCTAACACCAGACTCTCCTCTTTTGTGACCCTCCTATTCATCCAGTGCCTCACCCAGACCAGCATCTGCCCATGGCCGAGCTCCCAGGCCCCTCGGATGTTCTGCTGAAATGACCTTGAACCATGCCTTAACCTTGCTAAAACTTGGTTTTCTCATCTTTCACACCTATCCCATAGGATGGTTGTAGAAACAGCCTCAGGTACCAGTTAAGAGGATGAGGTTGGTACTCAGACAAGGATTGGTTTAAGAGAAGACACTACCCCTTCATTACTAGCTCTGTGACCTTGGGTAACTCACCTTACCCCTCTGAGCCTCTCTTTCACTCTTTGGAGAATGGAGATGCATGTAAGAGATGAGTAAAAACTCAGTAAAGGATGGCTGTGGTTATTATTATGCAGATAAAAGGGGATTGGCACGTGAAGCACCTAGCAGAGTGCCTAGCACATAACAGATGTTTCCTAGATGACAACCTTAATCATCCCTGACTTCGTGCAGATGATTGGTGAAGGGCTTAAAGACCAGATGGAAGATGGCCTTGCTTATTACCCAGACACGAATGCAGACAGAGGGTGGACTCCAGGGCACAAGCAGATCAGTGGTCAAAGCTAGGTGAGCCCACAGGATGCTGGGAGCTTTGGGACAGAGCCAAGGGATTAGTGAGCTGAGCATGGAGGACTGAGTGAGACTGGTGGAGTGGAGAGTCTCCCATGAAAGCCAGAGGCAGGGCCTTTGAAGGCTGCTGGGCTAGTAAGCACCCAAATACTTGCTGTGTACGTCGTCATACTATTTAAAGGATCAGGGTCTGAGTTGTTCCTTTGCTTAAGATGTCTTAAGCTTCCTGGGCTGATAAGAGGCATCCCAGCATGCTTTGGCAGCATTACATGACACAGTGACAGAACGCTGAGTGTGAGCTAGGGAGCCCAGAAGCCAGGAGAGATCATGGCAGGCTTCCTGGAGGAGCTGGCCTTGCAGAATACACAGGGTTTGTGGGGAGTGGAGAGGGCAGAGATCTAGGAGGGAAGAAGACACAGAGGCAGGACCACAAAATTGCTTCTGAGGGAAGAGCAAGGAGTTAAATCTCCTTTTAAAAATGCAATACAATTTTGTTTTATTCCAAGAGATGAACTTTCATTATAAGACATTTAGCAGGGAGTGGGATTGTGAAAATACAATTAAGTAAAGGAGGCAATGAGGCAATAAAAAGAACTTCAGTAGTCTCACTCCCCAGAGGAACTAGTACAAACATTTTGGTGTGCTTTCTTCCACCTTTTTTCTATGCACATATATATTACATATATTATTATTTAAGCAAAAATGAACTCATATAATACATACTGTTTGTGACCTACTTTTAAAAATGCACCATGAACTGTGTTCTCTGTCATTAAATATTCTTCTTCACCACTATTTAATGCCTTTAGTGTATTCTCTCATATGAATGGAATATAATTTATTTAAGTAATTTTCTATTTTTGGATATTTAAGTGGTTTCCAATTTTTCAATATCATAAGCATCTTCTAAATGAACATGCTTGTGGCTGAAACTCTGTGCACGTCCTTAATTATGTCCTTGGGATACATTTCTAGAAAAGAAATTGCTAGGATAAAGGGATGCAGATTTTAAAGAATTGTAATATGCATTGTCAAATCGCTCCCCAGAAGCCTTGCACCAATTTACCCTCCTACTAGCACAGAATAGAGTGCTCATTTTCTAGTGTTTCCACCAACATTAGGTATGAATTTTTTCTTTGTCAGTTTGGTAAGTTCAAAACCAGGATCCAAGTTTCCTGAGATATAAACTGGGGCTGATAATAATGATTTCTAGCATGGGTTAATTGTGATCATCAAAACACATAGTGGGTATGATATGCTTAACAAGACAATGCAATTTGCTGTTGTTGGTAATTATGCTAATTCAGTTATCCCTGGAATGAGGAAACCCTGTGAGTCAAGGTTGGAAAGATCACTGGAAGCCACCTTGGCAAAGAGCTTTCTCTTCCTTTTAACTGCGAAATTGACATAACCTTGTAAAAATGGAAACAACCCACTGCTTTAATTGTAAAAATTCTCTCCCTCACAATCCTCCTCCCTCACAATTCTCTCCCCAGAGATTAGGTGTGTATCTTACTAGATCTTTTCTCCTACCTTTATAAAATCTCTGTGTGTGTACATCCATGTATAATTAGTTGTTTTGCAAAATGCAATCCTACATAGGATTTCTCTGTCATCTCATAGCACACAGATCTACCTTATACTTTGTAACGTTGCTTGGATTTTACAGCTGGATAAAGCATAATTTGCTTATTCTTTCCCAAAAATGCAATAACAGCTCCTCCTTATACACACACCCTCATACGCTTGAGCTGGTATTTCTATAGTGTGGGTTCTTAGAAGTGGGATGCGAGGTCAAAGTGGTTGGACATTGTCATACTGTCAAACCGCTCTCCGAAGACATTGTATCAATTAATTGGTTCTCCCACCATCACTGCAGGAGCGTATGGAGGGCTGGGAACGCCAGACACATGGGCATTAGGGCAGCCCCTTTGGTTGCTTGGTCTGGGTCAGAAACAGCACTTGTCTCCCCTGTTAACTCTAGATGTTCTCAAAGAAACCTGAAGCGAAGCCGGAATCTGTTTCCAGCCTGGCTTCTTGCTGTCCGTCTGCTGTGAAGCAAACCACAGAGGAATCTTTTTCTTGTTAATTAACTGGGGTTTTATTAAACACCTTAGCAGCTAGCCAACTGCTCTGACCTAGCTGTTCCTGGGAGACATTTTGATGAGAAGTGTTGCATTTTAACTTACGTGTCTTCCGTGACAGCTTTTGTGTCAAAGCGTGTGCTCAATTATCCGAGAGACACAGCTCTCGAACAACGAGCATGTATGAAGCCCTTCCTCGCTGCCAGGCACTAGTCACTAGTCTGGGCGCTGGGGAGGTGGGTGTGAGTTCTTGCTGCTAGAGATGCAGAGTAGTGGAGGAGCTGGGAACTCACGCAGTGACAAAGAGGCGTGAGCATGGTGTTATGAGGGACCAAAGCTCTTTTTCTTTGGAGAATTGGGAAAGTGGACATTAAACTGGACCTCAAGGGCTTCGGAGGCCTTTCCTAGGTGAAGAAGGGAGAAGAGATTCCGGACACAGAGAACAGTCTGGGTAAATACCCTACATTTGAATGGAAAACAGCAAGTAGAAATCTGGGGTTTATTACTCTGTGATATATGAAAGCAAAAAAGTGGGAGGACCTTAATGTCTAAATTTGAGCAATCATTAAGTAATTTATGGTATAATTACATATTACACATAATAAAACGTGTTTTTAAAACAATACCTAATAGCATAGGAAAATTGCTTCTCTAGTCTACAATACATTTTAAAACAGTATATAAAGCTATGTAGAATATGATCCTGTTTTGTTTTTTGAAATATGTGATTTGTTTCTAACCCTCTCTATCTTGGAAAAAATGGACAATATTGTTAACTATGGGTATCTGACTAAATTTATTTTCTTTTTTACATTTATTATTTTCTAAATTTTCTACAATGAAGAAGTAGTGTTTTAATAATTATAAAAAGCAATGAAATTATTTTTTACATTAAAAAAGGTAGAAGAAACCCATGCAAGTAGAAATGATGTAAATGTCTAATAAACATGAAAAATATTTGACCTTGCTAATTATTAAAAATGCAAATTTAAAGCAGCATTGTGATACTGTGTTTTAACTGAGCAACTTTAGAAGCAAAGTCTACTAGGATACAATCAATATATATTGGCAACACTGTGGTTAAGAGAACAATTGTATACTGCAGATTTGAATATAATTTAATTCAGCCTTCCTGAAGAGCAATTTGGTGAAATATATCAAAATCCTTAAAATGTGTAATTTCTCAACAATGTTGATTTTAAAGATGTGTAATTGCATTCCTTGGATATATTGAGGAAATAATTAAGGGATTGTATACAGGTATATGAGCAAGAAAGTGTATCACAGCACTTTTTTTTTAATACAGTAGTAATGAGTTGTCCAAAATAATGTTATAGAGCTATATGGACATGGAAACATGTGTATAATATATTGTTAAATTTTAAAATGTAGATAAAAACCTGTACTTGGTGTGATCTCTTAAATATATATATTTAGGCATAGAAAAGGTCTGGGAAAATATACAATATTAAACAACAAAAAAAATTAACTTCCATGGCTAAAAGTCTTTTAAAGAGAATTTATTAGGCCATTGCTAACAAGAGAAAGTACCGGTCTTGGGACATGGAGTCGAAAATACCAACAGCGTGGCCAGGTAGGAAAGAGGACATGCCCCTCGCCCAGAAATTTGCAAGCATTTTTATACATCAAATAGTGGGGAGAGAGATGTAAGCCATTCTGACAGAGAGGGTGTGAGAAGGTGAGGTAGGGCTAGTTCTGGGATAGGCGCAGAGTCCAAGGAGGAAGTGTCCACCCCTGTGGCTTAGCTGTGAACAGCAGACTGGAAAGTTCACATGTAAATAAGAATCAGAGGCTCCTGGGGTTCTATGGCACCTGGCTATTCTCTATTTTGGATAATCGCAGAAATAGCCACCTGGAAATTAATCCTGAATTCCAGCAGAGGTACAGGAATGTGAGAGGTCGTTTGCCAGAGCAGGTCCACAGCTATTAACAGGCTAACGGTTCTGTCTCTCACTCTCTGGCCACTGTCATTTTAATTTAGAACATCTCAGAATTCTTTTTTTTTTTTTTTTTTGTCTCAGCTAACTGCTGATATGGGTCATATCTGGGTAGGGGGGATTATTGCTATGTTTCACTACCTTCAAAAAATAATTTTAAAACCTATTTTTAAAATCTGTGCAGATTTTTAAAATACAGATTAAAAAAATTAAAACCCACTGGTGAACAGGAGGGCTGAGTGGCTCCCACGGCTTCTGCAGGGTTAGCCTCTAGAAATAGTCTACAGCAGCCTCCCTGCGTGAGGGAGAGCCCTGCTCTCTTGTCGATGGAAAAAAAAAAAAAAAACCGCTTGCTTCTATTTGCCTTCATCCTGGGGACCAGTCTGACCTGTAGCAGGATGGGGAAGCTGGGAGAGGCCTAGACAGCAGGAACGCCCAGGGCAGGCTCACAGTAATCTGACCCCTTGGAACTGCTTCCACCCCCTTTTCTCTGCTCCCCGCTTCAAGTCCCAATCCTGCACTCCAGCAGTTCAGAGCTTCTTTCAGTTTCTCAGCTGAAATTTGCCTTTTTTTCCATAGCTGGAAAGGTGGGTTCCTTCTCCCTGAAATATTCTTCCCTTCTCACTCCCCCATGACCTGGCAACTTCTGCTTCACGTTTCAACTTAAAAGTCACTACTTACTTTTGGGGATGATAGTTATGATTATTATCCTGATTGTGGTGATGGTTTATGGGTGTAATGTACATCAAAATGCATCAAACTGCACACTTTCAATATATGTGCATTTGAATGCATATAAATTATGTTTCAACCAAGATGTAAAAAAAAAAAAGTCACTTCCCCAGTGAGATGGGTCTTGAACTCGCCCTGTCCCCACCTCCAGCCCCCGAGACTGTATTAGCACTCTCTAGTATGTACCATCAGTATGAGTAAATGATTCATGTTCTGCATGGTGATGAATGACTGAGAGCAAAGGAGGTGAGCAGAGTCTCCAGGAGTGAGGAGGAGGCTAGTCAGCAGGGAATCTGGAGATGACCTCAGAACAAGTCTAGAGAGGTACTCAGAAGTTGGAGATCAAGTCAGAATCTGGGTGTCCCATCATTTGGAGGGGGCAGGTAGTCTACCTCAGTTTCCCCAGTCTGAAATTGAATAATAATAATAATATTAATAGCTCTTGTATTGTTGAGGATTATTTTTCTGCAGGATTACATGAGTTAATCCATGTATAGGGTTTAGAATAGTGCCTGACCTATTGGAGGTACTAAGTGTTCATATCAAATAGCCCTGGTGATCAATAAGTCTGGGAGCCCCTGGCACAAGCCTTTGGTTAATCTGGATTCAGGTTGACAGTAGGTGGCCTCAGGGGTTGTCTCTTCTCCCTAAAAAGACCAGTCTTATCCCCTGTCCCCTTTCACCCAGGTGCTGGACAGCCTCCATGCCTTCAACCTTCCCTACCCTGCTTGGAATCCCTGCCAGCTTCTCTATATTATTTTGCAAAGCTGTCCTTCTAAAGCCTCCTCTCCCTGAACGACAGGGAGGCACATATGTCGCAGCTTATGCTTCTATTTAGAGTTAGGAATTTGAAAGGAGAGTGTGTGTACACGCAGATAAGCATTTGTGTGCATGCTCCTCTGGGCTTGTGGTTGTGAACATGTGTGTGCTTGGCTGCATGTATGTGTTTGCACAAATCCTCAAGGCTGTACATTTACACAGTTCATGGGCATGTGAGCTTCTGAATGACTGCCTGAGCATGTAGATGAGTGTGTGTTTGGATGACATTTTACATACATGCCCATGACTGTGTGTGGTTGTGTGTGTCTGATGTGGTTTTTCATGTGCATCTAGGTTTGTGTGCACGTTTTCAGATGATGCTTTTGTGTATCTTGTGCATATGGTGTGAGTTTTCCTCTCCTCACACCCCAGGAGGCACCAAAGCAAGTGCAAACTACAAGGAACAAAGGAATAATCTGCATAATTTAGCCTTTGATCTCTGCCACCCCAGAAACATCCCTTTACTCTCACTCCAGCTGCCAAGCTGTTTCTCCATCCCTGTGGACTGAGTCTTTGAGCTTTGTCTTCCAGAAGCCTCAGCCTCTCTTTGCCACCCCAAGAGAGGAACAAGGCTAGAGAAGAATAATGAGCATTTATTGAGCACCTGTGGTCACCAGGTACCTGGACCAGGTGCTTTATACACATTCTCAAATAGGCACAGCAATCCAACCAAGTATAACCAGTGTTCCCACTTGACATTTGAGGAAGATGAGGGTCAGGAGAATTAAGCCACTTGTCTAAGTGACGGAGCTAGAAATCAAACTGAGGACCCCAAAGCCAACACTCTCTCCACTCCACCAAGTTGTCTTCCTAGAGCATACATAGCATCTAGGTACTGAGAAGTGAAAGCTGCAGCCAGAATTTCAGGGGAGCTATCCAGGGAGACACAGACAGTCTGACGTAGGATGCGGGGAGGGGGTATGAGCAGGGAATTAGTCGGGTCCCCAAAGGATAGCACTTACTCAATTTTTATAAGGAAGGCAGGATGGAGAAATCCCAGGTGTTGGAGTGGTCCAGAGTGGAGAGAGCAAGGGATAGACCAACAACAGAAGCAGCAAAGATGAAATAAAAAGCATCATTTTTGCCAACCCTATCTTTAGGACCTTGGACAGGTGACATCAAATCTCTCAGTGTTTTCATCTATTCAGTGTGTGGAGGGGAGATGGGTTATAGAGGGTTTTTGCAAGCTCTTGTTAAAACTAGCATTTGTTGCTCTCTTACTGTGCCAACTCATGCAACCTCACAATCATTCTATAAGGTAGTTACTATTATTGTCCTTCTTTTACAGATGAGGACAGTAGGGCTCAGAGAGGTTACAGTGCTTGCCTAAGTGGCAGAGCAGAACACAAACCCGGGAGGTGTCTGACCCCCAAGCTTTGTTTTTAGAACAAAGATTGCTTTCTTCAGGTTGAGCAGTGATGTCTGTTCCTGTGACAGCCAGACCAGACTCAAAGCCTGGGCACCACTTCTTAGCTGTGTGGCTCTGAGCAACCTAACTTCTGTGGGCACCATTTCCTTCATTATAAGATAAAAGTAACAATAGCCTACCCAGTTCCTCAAGTGATTAGACACAGAGTTACCATATGACCCATTAATTCCACTCTTAGGTGCTTACCCCAGAGAAATGAAAACGGATGTACACACACACACACACACACACACACACACACACACACACAAACTTGTATACAAATTTTCATAGTAGCATTATTTATAACAGCTGTAAAGTGGAAACAGCCCAAATCTCCATCAGCTGATGAATGGATAAACAAAATACAATGAACTTTTATGTGGCAACAAAAGAGAGTATAGTCCTGATATGTGCTACACAACATGGATGGCCCTTGAAAACATTATGCAAAATGAAAGAAGCCAGTCATTGTATGATTCCATTTTCAGAATAGGCAAATCCATAGGCAAATGCCACTCCAGAACAGGCAAATCCACAAGGACAGAAAGTAGATTAGTGGTTGCCTGAGGAAAGAATAGAGAATGGCTGCCAGTGGATATTGGATTTCTTTTGGGTGATGAAAATGTTCTGGAATTAGACAGTGGTCATGGGTACACAGCTTTGTGAATATACTAAAAAACACTGACTCGTACACTTGAAAAGAATGAATGTTATGGCACGTGAATTATATCTCAATAAAAACAGCTTGATCTCGTAGGGCTGTGAAGTTTAAATGAGGTAATTTATGTAAATATCCTAGCACAGAGCCGGCCTTGTAGTAAGTACTCATTAAATGCTAAACAATTCAAATAAATGCTAGCAACTGTTACTATTGTTATTATTATTATTATTATTCTAGCTGGTGATTTTTAGTTCCTAACCTCCCCAGAGCTTCAGACTCCTGACCTGTAAGCAGGAATAATGATACTTCAATTAGTTAGGGTTTCTTAGTTACAGGCAACAGACACCCACCCTGGCTCATGAATGAAAAGAGAATTTATTAGAAGGCGGCATTGTAGATGCCTGACTTAGAGGGAAGGACATAGATCCAGGCTCAGAAAGAAAAGGTCCAAGGGACCGAACCTAAGGAAGACTGTAACTGAGAAGCTATGCAGTTACTGGTGGTGCATGTGGTCACGGATTTGGGCTGATTGGGTTTGGCTCTTGCTCTGCTCATAAAGGCTGTGTGGCCTTGTGCTGTTGCCTCCGATTATTCACCTCTGCCAGATAGAGAAGGTAGGGAGTGTATCAGGGCCTACTTTATAGGACTGTTGCAAGAATCAAATGAATTCATATCTGTACAACCCTTATCACAGTGCCTTGCAGTTTAAACTCTCATTGAATATTGTTATTATTGACAGGGCTTTGTCTCTGGAAGGGTGATTCAATTCTACCCAATTTTTCTGACTGTGCCTGGCTCTGTTCAAAATGTGTGTCCCTAGGGAGTGTGATGGGTATAGCTAGGGTCGCTCACCGATTCTTTGGCCAGGGGAGGGTGGGGCATCTTGATTGACAGCCTAACCAAGACTTCAAGCTACAGGGCCAAGGTGATACTTAGAGAAGAATTCAGAAGAAAGAGGAGAGGGCTTAATAGCAAAACCGACTCATATCCCTTGCAAATATCCTCACACAGGTTTTTAGGGGGCTCAGAGATAATGTGTGCGAAGTGCTTGGCACATAGTGGGCTCTCAGTTATTGGGATTCTTCTTAGCTGATGACTATCTGTATCTGGGATTCTGAATTTTTTGTTACCATTGCAATATAGGTTTGG
>PVKZ01004687.1:0-73528 GCA_004027375.1 Macroglossus sobrinus | reverse complement strand
CCAACTGAACCTACGGATGACTCGTGCTTTGACCCCTACACGGTTTCTCATTATGCCATTGGAGAGGAATGGGAGCGACTGTCTGAATCTGGCTTTAAACTCTCCTGCCAGTGCTTAGGCTTTGGCAGTGGTCATTTCAGATGTGACTCTTCTAGTGAGTAGCTTGCTTTGTCCATCCACTTGTTCGTCCATCTCTTCTCGTTTCGTGCATTTGCACCAAGTGGCAAGGAATCATGTTTGGCTGACACGGGCTCTTCCAAACATGAGGCAAATAGGAAAGGAGCTGCTTGACTCAAAGTAACATTTTGCATCATAGAATAATGATGGGAAATTTTACTTGTGGAATATTGCTTCAAGGGCAGTATGTCAAAATAACTAACAATTACATTTGTGTGAGATGGTAACATGATTTACAATTTTTTTCTGTTACAATAAATTAACAAAGTCACACTCTTTGGAGTCAGGTCTAAGGAGAGACACAAAGAAATTCCAATCTCTTTTAATTTTCAGTGTTGAGTGAGTTTGGGCATGAACATTTATACTCACAAACAACTGTCTGTTTCAACATAAACCAAACATACACATATGATAGTCTATACACATACACACACTCATATCGCACACACATCAGGTAGTTTGAATCTTTCCAAGTAATGTATGGAATACAAATAATATATTTGTAGGTAATTAAGAATCAACTTAAATTGAAATATATTTGATTTTCAAATTATAGAGATTTTAATATTTTAATTATTTTTTAGCTAAAATGATCTGAGGATTTACTTATGCTTTGAGATTTAGTATTACAGTTTATAAACTTTTCATTTGTGCTTTGCTTTTTAGGGAACCGTATTACTGATGATTAATTCATTTTTTTAGGTGTTAACTATTATGCCTTATAAACAAACCTCCTATAAACATATCCAGAAATCATATTTGGAGAAATAGAACATAATGGATTTTTAAAAGACTTTCAAATTATCTTATCGAACTTGTATACATTAAGTAGTTTAATTAAGACTGAAATATCAAAACTAATTTTTCAATGCAGACTACTGTGCTGGACCATCTGAAACAAGAAAAATAGCAGAATGTCATATGCTGTTTAGGAGTTGGAATTTTTAACATTTGGCATCAATTAAGTGGTTTTTCATTTGTGAAACTGAACTACTTTAAGTTTGTATATTTATTACTTATATCAGTACTTAGGTGCAATTGTGGGAGCGATTCTTTGGCTCAGATTACATATTTTTTGCTTAGATGTCATAACTGTCAATTAACTTAAAATTTAAGGAATGGGTAACGTTGATAAAATAGAAAAAAGTGGTAAATTGTGAAGTGTGTTCCGTTTTCAGTATAAACCTTGGAGATTAAAAAGTCATTTTTTACGGACAGTTATAAATATATGTAACTGTATTAGATATTCCTCAAAATCATTCTTATTTTTAGAGATAATAACCATTGATTTATCATTTTGTATGTGTTTGTTTTGTTCTGACACACAAGTTTATTCTTTTACTCTTCCCTTTTCTAAGCAGGTTGTGGCATGTAGACACCCCACTAATCTTTGTTTTTCGGTTAATTGAACTACTTTGTATCCAGGATTTCTGCAAATCCAAAGTGATTTTCATCTGTGGTCTATTCCTCAAAGAATACTCAAATCCTAGTTCAGTTTTCCACAGTTTTAAACCTTAATAGTGAGAATTCGGACAAAGGTCATTGACTATTCTTGTGACATTACTATGGTGGAATAAACTGGATCTTAAAATAGTCTAGAAAATGTTAAATGGCAAGAATAATATTTTTAAATCCGACCGAAAGAAATGGTTTTTCATCAGGATCATGACCTTTAACTTTCCTTACCACTCCTTCAGATACCGGGTTGTTGAGATCCTGACACACCCCAAGTGTTCACTGTCTTGTGAATGAGAACACCCCGATAAGCCTCTGTCTGATTTTCCCCACCCCACAGAATGGTGCCATGACAATGGCGTGAACTACAAGATTGGAGAGAAGTGGGATCGTCAGGGAGAAAACGGCCAGATGATGAGCTGCACGTGTCTTGGAAACGGGAAAGGAGAATTCAAGTGTGATCCTCGTACGTTGCCACACATCATTTTCCGTGCCTCATTAAGCACTCCCATAGTCATCATTACTGAGCTGTAACTCTCGGTCACAGAAATGATTGGAGATTTTAGATCTCCTTGAGGAGTGAATGATGGGTTTGTTAATCTTTTGATTTGAAAAGTGGAGACAAGCTTCAAAAATGAGCCATGATTTAATGTTCTTACAGGGCACTTTAGCACTTTTCCATCCTGAGTATTTTGACCATAAACTTCAATGAAATGTTATAAGAAAGCTTTACGGGTCTTTAGAGTCAACTTTTAAAATATGATCTCCATCTTCCCATTAAAACTTTTTCAGTTTGTTAGATGTAGTGTTTGGAAATGCCGCCCTGTGATCGATACAGCGGTACTTTTCTTACAAATGATTTCTATAAACGTGATGTTTTGGCTGTGATGATAGAAATTTAGGAGAGAAATAGAACCCACCTTTATACAGAGGGCAAGTCTGCATTATTGTTCTCTGTCTTACATGCACTTCTGGTTTGTGTCTCTGTGTAGATGAAACAACATGTTACGATGATGGGAAGACGTACCACATAGGAGAACAGTGGCAGAAGGAATATTTAGGTGCTATCTGCTCTTGCACATGCTTTGGAGGCCAGCAGGTAAGACCAGATGTGCCAGGCACCCCACAATTTAGATAAGATAAACTGATGACTAAGGTTAAGGTTCTTGTGTGTGTGCGCTACATATAGGTGTTGGTAGTGTCCCTAATGAGATATTGAGTCACCTTATTTCCTGTCGGCACATAGCTGCCAACATAAGGCTCCTGAATATCCTTTCCGGTTCTCCCCCTTCGTGGCAGCCTCAGCCCCTCCCACACCCACGATTCTCAGGCCATCTCTCTTCTTCAGCAACTAAAGTGTTAAATATTTTGAACAACGCCTCAGATATAAGAAAATGCCACTTCTTTGTACCCTCCCTCAATCCCAAAATAGATTCCTGCTATCAGGCTAGCACTGTGCTAAGGAATATGGGATGAACAGAGTGAATGAAGAATGGTCCTGGTTCTTAACGATACAGCAGTTGGAGACATTAAAATATAGTATACATTGGAAGTCAAACTAATTAAATATGGTTCTGAGTGGGTCTGACAAGTTATACAGTTCCCAGGTAGGCTAGAATCAATAAGAAACATTTCATGGAAAAGAGAAGCATAAACGGGTTGGGCTTCAGGATGGGTAAAATTTGGTTGCCGGAGGGGAGGAAGCGGAGAAACCAGAGTAATCACAGCCCATGAGATGGGAAGGAGCCAGCACGTGTGGGCTTCAGTGAGCCAGCCCTCTGCCTGGTGTCTTGTGGTGAGAAATTAAATGGGAAGAAGTAGGGGGCCACTAATGCAGGGCATAAGAGTCCATTATTTAAGCCAGTAGTTCTTACCATTTAATCTGTGTCCTTCTTCAATATAACAAAAAATGGGAGTACCTTCCTCTACTATTTGAAATTTCAAAATAAAATGACTCAAAAGCAAAAGGACATAATAGTCCTTTGTTTTCAATGAAAACAGACCTTCACCTCACAGCCCTCAAATTCTGATACAAGAGGAGCATACTCCTTAGTCCAAGGTAAGACCCACTGATTGATGCCTTTTGCATTAATTAGCCAGTTGTAGGGCCCAAGAAGAAAAGGAGTGTGCTGGAAAAATTATCTTTGGAAAAATTAATCTGGTGTCTGGGAAGGGTTTTTCAGGGATCTGCCTCTGCCCCAACCTGAGGACCTAGGGCAGTCTGTGGAAACTGATCTCCATCTATACCTGGTTAGATGGGGAGGGAGATGCTACCCATTCTGACAGAGAAGCTGTGGAGTTTTCTCTTTCTTTCTTTCTGTATCTCATTAACACTTATAAAGACTGATAATAGAACTCACTCATCTCTGGTAATGTGCTTGATAAAGAAATATGTGATGGAAGGTGAATTTGTTGGGAAGTGGTTTTGTTCTCACTTCAGCATCTCATTATTTACGCACATGAAACCTTTCATATGTGACACCTGTTCTCTTCTAAAGCAGAGTGCTAAATGAAACACTTAAGGCAGGAGTGAGAACTGTTACATTTTTATATGAAAGCAAGATTCATTGATTCTCTAAGTAGGCATTTACCCATAAATGTATTAGGCTTTTAAATGGAAAAATATGTCTGAAATATTTAATTGACTATAAGAAAGTGAGTGATTGTATCATTTAGGGTTCTTTTGGTTATACAAGAAAAGCCCAGCTCATTTTAGGCAAAAGAGAGTTCACATAACTGAAAAGTCCCAGGATCTGCCAGCTCCTATACCTCCCATCAGTGGCATCCAGTCTCTCACCTGGTCACATGCTCTATCCCTTTGTACTGGCTTCATTTTCCAGAAGGTTCCCTGCTGATGGTGACAGAGGTGACCTCCATCAGCTCCAGAGCGATGGTGAAAGAGAATGTTTCCTCACGTTTCTAGCAAAAATCTCAGCAGCCTCACTGGCTCATCTTGGTCCTGTTTTTTCTCTCATGCCATCTCCAGCCAGATGAAAGGCTGCTACGTTACAGGCTATGGAAGTTTAGAGAGTGGCAGTGTGGTGTTAGCAGCCACACAGCATGGCCAGGAGTTACCCAGCTGGGTGGCAGCCACTTCACCAGCAGTTCACTGTGCCACTTTTCTGCTCTGACTGAGTCACCACTCTGGGTCTCATTTTCCTTACCTGTAAAATGAGGGTGTTTGTCCCCGTAATCTCAAATCCCTTTTAAAAGCTTTAAGATTCTACGAAAACTTTTCATCTAGTGTGGAAAGCTTATGAAGGAAGCTGGGGCTGGAACAAACCTTAACAGATGGGTGTGGTTTGAATAGGAAGAGAGGACATTTCAGGAGAAAGGAAAAGCAGAAATAGACAGAGGCAGCCATAAGATATGATCAGCCGAAAGCTGTTCTGCATGTTGTAAAGGCATGACGTCATCATCAAAATGTCCTTTGTGATTAACTACTTCTCTTTGAAAGAGCTGAAATCCTTTCACATAAGCACTAAATTGTGATGTTCTCATTCCCACAAACTCCATCTGACTTCATGCCTCTGCTCCCAGGGCTGGCGCTGTGACAACTGCCGCAGACCAGGGGTTGAACCCGGGCACGAAGGCTCCACGGGCCATTCCTACAACCAGTATTCTCAGAGATACCATCAGAGCTCAAACACTGTAAGTGCATTTGCACCCTAAGCATTCCTCCCCTAAATGCCATTAGTTACGTAGCAGGCAGGGGCTCTTTCCATGGGTACTTTTTCTTTGGAAAGAACCATTTAAAAAAATCTTTTATATGACTGAAGAATACTGTATCCTGTAACATAATTACGATTCTAATACATTAAACTCTTGAACACTTTCTAATACCCCATATATTGCTAGGTTCTTAAAGCTAGAGATATTCTCCTATTTATAAGTAATTGTCATAGAAGCCCCCCCCCACCCGCCTCCGTTTTTTTTTTTTCTTTTCTGTACACTTTGCAGTATTTGCTGCTAATTTTTCTTCTTCTATTTAACAGAATGTCAACTGCCCAATTGAGTGCTTCATGCCTTTAGATGTGCAGGCTGACAGAGAAGATTCCCGGGAGTAATAGTTCCAACCCAGAACAAGCATGGATCTCTGCCAAGGCCCATCCAAACTGAAGTGACATTAGCAGACCCGTCTTAGAGTGTTTCTTTCTGAAGCCCTTTGCTCTGGAGAGTAACTTCTCCAGCTTCAGCTCAACTCATAGCTTCTCCAAATATCACCCTGGGAGTGTTTTGAGACTTTTCTCATAAAAGGAGGCAGTGCATTGCCTGCTCTGCTCCAAAGTATTCAATACCGCTCAGTATTTTAAATGAAATGATTCTTGTGATTTGGTTTGGGATCAGTAGGGAAGCATATGTACCAACCCAGATGCAAAATGTACTGAAATGATATTACCAAAATTTTAAGTAGGAAAGTTACCCAAACACTTCTGCTTCCATTTAACTGTCTGGCCCGCAATATTGTATGAACGGCATGTCCTTGTTACTGTGGGATTTAAAATATCCACAGTACTCACTTTTTCCAAATGATTCTATTAATTGCCTAGAAATATCTCTTACCTATTATTTATCAATATTTCCCAGTATTTTTATATGGAAAAAAATGCATTGAAGACATTTAGTATGCAGTTGATAAGAGGAATTTGGTTTAATTATGGTTGGTGATTATTTTTTATACTGTACATGCCAAAGCTTTACTACTGTGGAAAGACAACTGTTTAATAAAAGATTTACATTCCACAACTTGAACGTCATGACTTTTTTTTAAGACATAGGGGGAAATAATAAACTTTATGCATGTTTTTTCTTTTCAATTCAGCTAACATTTAAAAACTTATGATCTGTATGGCTAATTCTTGGCAATTTCAGTACAAGAATTTCTAAGTCTGTCACTATAAAAACATTCATTCTTACCATTTCATCTCTTTGGTAATGGACAGTTTTTTATTTTCTCTTTACCAAATATAGGTGGACTCAAATATTTATTTGACCTGCTAGTTAGTTCTTCGAAAGTAAAATCCAAACGACTTTTAGTTGCTCTTTTTATAATTCTTCCCTCCCTCCCACCTCACTTTCTTCCTTCATCTGTGCCAAGAGATTACTTGCAAGGAAAACAAAAAGGTGACTGAGATGTTAAAACTACTTGAGTTTAGCATGGAGGAGTTTTGTCTTAAGGAAACTTTGTGTTATAACTCAATCCAACTTATCTAAATTAGTGTCACCTGACACTTTTATTTTTTAGAGTGTCCCAACTGAACAAAGTTTGCTTACTCTGTCTGCAAACGCCATTTCCTTTTCAGTTTAACTTTGGGGACATGAGAAAAATTTGGGATTAAATCTGGCATTCAGAAAAGTAAAGAGCAGCCGTAGAAGTAGTTGATTATTATTAGTAAGAGATCAATAACTCATAAAAGACATGGAAAATATTCTTTATATACTATTGTGCAGTAGGAAAATATTTCAATACCTGGCAATAAATATTAAGACTAAATACAGAAAGGGATTTCCTCAGGGTTTGTTTAAAAAACAAATTTACACTTGGTTTAGTTTATAAAATGCTTTGACAGTTAACATCTCATTTGCGGGAGGTTTTCTAGTCCAATTTTACAGAGACTACATACACAGCTCCGATGAGTTTTCCTTAACAGGACACAGACCCAGACCAATCTTTTTAACATGATTAATATCACCAATCTTTCAGCATTATCAGGCCAGTACTTATCAAGATAGCTGCCCTATATATGTGAACAAAAAAATCACAAAGTATAGCTCATGGTGATATTAAATGACTATTTCACATACGTGGGTGTCGTCTCTCACTGGAGAATGTGACTGAACACAAACCCACACGCTGTGCAATAGGGAGTCCCACTGAAGACGCAGGGCCAAGGCAGAGCAGGCTGGTCCCGCCCATCTTCATACATAAAGACCCATCTTGCTTCAAGGTCTTTAAAAAACAAAAGGAAAGAGCAGCTTTGGGTTGAGACTGACTGTGCTTCAAACCACTTGGCTAGCTACAAACCTAACATATTTCCTCCAAAGTGTTCAAGTAAAATCAGTTGGGTTGTATTAAATGGACATCAAACCCTTTTGACAATTTATACAATGAAACGTAAAAACCACAGGCTCCACATTAAAGATAAAAATGAACCATTTTTTCCAGAATGTCTGCTAGATTCTCAAAAGCAACATATTAAATTTACGAACTATTACAATAGTGAGTCACTAACTACATTTAAATAATGAGAACAAATTAAACAAATTTAAATAACCTTTTGTTTTGGCACCACAAAGCAGCAACTTAAAACGAATTTCCTTTTTACTATTCCTCAGCAAAATCATTCAAACACAAGAACAGAGGATTTCCAAAAATCTTTTATAGTTTTTACTGACTCATGTTACTGCTTATTCTGAGAATTGTCAGTAAGCAGGCCAGACTGAAAAGGTATAACTAGAAGACCAATCAGGATTTATGTAAGAAATTGACAAAGAAAATTCGGGTAAAACCAGTAAATACGTCAAACTTTAAAAAGAAAAACCATAATTTGGAAGCTCTACCTTGCCTTGCTGCACTTGATTTTTTAATGAAATTTATTGTTGTGTATATTGTTTTCAGCTCTAATGATGTAAGTGAATTATGCAAATTAGCCTATATAATCTCATTATAAGCTTATAAGCCACACTGCCTGTGAAAGTGAATAAAGAAATGATCAGGTAGAAATTACAAGTATAGGAAATGACTTTTTTATTTAATTATATTTCCACTAAAAATTCGATTTCATTTCTAGTTATATGTAACTCATTAAAATGATTAAGAAACATCACCTCAGCACATTTAAGTGCTGAAATTGCTTCCTATTCAGTAAATTCCCATTACCGTGGTAGGGAAAGTGGCAGGCTACAATTAAAAAGTCCCATTTTCAGGAGATACATTTCAACCATTCTAAAAAAAGATAATTCTTGGGACTTACGTATGGGAACATTTAAAGATTACCATGAAGACTAAGAAAGCAGAAGCAGCAGATGACCTCACTCTGCCACGCATTCTTCAGACTAAGCAAGTTTTTTTAAAAAGTGTGTGGAGTTCATATTTGAGATTCAAGGTATGATCATTGCCACATTGTCCTCATCCGTAGCCTTATTAAGAGATTCCATGTAAATTGGAAACAAAAATCTACATAAATTACAAAGGAAGAGAAGACTGTAAGTGATGAAAGTGCAAAAAAATGGTGCCTCAACCGAAAGCCCTTTTTTAACATTCCTCAGTAGAGTCTGGGAGGAGATATGAAGACATGTCTTGTACTTCCTTGAATTCCTTTTTGCTTCCTCTTTACAGACGTGTAGGTTTTAACAATCTTAAGAGGCATATTCATCTCTAAAACAGCTTTTGTGTGGAGCCCCCAAGGATATGAAGTTAGCATTGTTTGGAGGCTGTGGAATGCCAAAGATGCAGGGTGATGGTCAGCATCCTGTGCTCCTGGTAATGGAACCACCCATCCGGCAGGCTGACCACCTCTGCAGCCTTCCCTTACGTTACATACACCGAAGGCCAAGGGTTCTTTCCTGGCCTTCTCTTTTTGTATCACGGTGCTCTGGAAATGGCCATTTCATTCCGGAAGGAAACATTGCCTCTGCCAGCAGACCGCTGGACAAGGCTTTATATTTATCTGTATATATAATTCAGCATTAGTTGTAGGTGCTAAGCCAAGCACTGAAAAGTTATATAGTATTTGACTCAAAAAACATACTGCTTTGGTGGAGAAACGGGAACCCACATACATTACTGGTGGACATGTAAAATGGTGCATCTGCTGTGGAAAATTCTGGTGGTTCTTCAAAAAGTTAAGAATAGAATTACCATAGGAGCCATCAATTCCACACCAAGGTATATACCCAGAACTGAAAATAGATGTTTACATAAAAATCTGTACACAAATGTTCATAGCATCATTAATCCTAACAGACAGGAAGTGGAAATAACCCAGATGTCCATCAACTGATGAATGGATAAACGATGAAATATTATTTGACCATAGAGAGGAATGAAGTACTCATACACATACAACATGAACCTTGGAAACATTATGCTAAGGAAAGAAGTCAAGCACAAAAGGCTGCGTATCATATGACTATTATTAATATGAATTGTCCAGAACAGGCGATCCAATAAGGGAATCAGCCGATTAGTAGCAGAACTGAGACTTACACCTGACACACTAGCTCCACGGCATTTACTTTTCACCGGGGGCTATGTGACCTTTCCAGCAGCAAATATATCCCACTTTGTAGATGAGAAACAAATTTCAGGACGTTAAGGAATAAACCCCAGATCACTCAACTGGTGAGTGATGAAACAGGTAGTGATTATCACAAAGGTACAAGGCAGGCTTCCAAGAGGGAAAGATGGCGCCAGATCAAGAATAGCCATGGAGGAAAGAAATGGATTGCTGGCAAAATTCTTTTTCTTCATCTGGTTGGTGCTGACATAAGTGTTTGTTTAAAAATTATTCCCTAAGATGTAGGTGTTTTAGGTGCTTCCCATAGGCATGATATATTACAAATTATTTTTTAAAATAAGTTTGTGCCTCACAGTTCACACTGGATAGTTTCTACAGGAGGAGAGATAAACTCAGAAGACCTTGAAAAGCTTGTCAAAAAAAAAAAAGGCTCAAGAGAAAATTTATCTCCCTAACCGAAAATGGAAAGTCTAGGAATCATTATGGAAATTTTGGAGGTTGGGGAGGGAAGAAATTGTGAAAGTGGGCAGAAGTTCTTAATTTATTAGGGGAAGAACACAACTATCAATTCAAATATATCAGTAATTGAAATGAATGTAAATGAATTAAATGTTTTATCACCTACTGTCAGAGATCACATATTCTTTTATTTTATTGGTCACACCACACAAGTCAGCTATGTTTCAATGTGGAAGGATACTAAAGAAGGACTAAAATATTAGTCAGTATAGTAATGACGAAAAGGATGACCTTTAAACAAAAACAAACTTTGGAAATTTTAATTTAGGAAGGAGGTTGAGTTAAAGACACAGGAAGAGGGTGGGACTCAGCTATTAAGGAGAAAGATGACAAAAGGTCTTAGCTGGCCTCAGGTGTAACAGAGGTGAACGGTCTGCACCACACGTGGAGGGACATAAATGCACAATTACGTTCTGATGCAGGGAGGCACCGCCCTCCCACTGTGCCCTACTTTCTGTGGTAAGTCCATTAAGTGGAATACTGGGGCCATTTCTGAGCACCTAACAGTAATTACATTTTTTATGCAGCTCTAGAGGGAACATCAAGGACTTGCTGAAATTATTGGTAACACTTCACTTAACACCGAGGGGAAAGTATGTACTCGCATTATCTGTATATGCAGTCAACAGAAGACTTATTAATCCCTTCTAAATTTCTAGTTCCCAGGATACAATCTGCTGTTTGTTTAGAAGGGAGCCAACCAAGCTTTTTAGAACTGTGATTAACAAACTCTGCATGAGCAGAATCCCCTACGAGGAAACTAATGGGGCTATAAGTTGCTAGTTGTGCCTTCATTTGGCGACTGCTCAGTTCCTCTGGCTTATTATGTGATGATTTTTAGATGTGTCTAACAGGTAATGATTCTGGGATGACTGGAGCTCCAGGAGGTAGGGATACTCCTGTGTTTCTTACAAATATCTGTGTGTAATGTTTACCATGCTAGAGAGCCTGTATCTTTAAGACACACTAAATATAACTACCACAGATCAAAGATTAAGACTTCATATTTTATTTTTTAAAAAGTATTTTCAAAATTTCCCACACGAGTTTTCACCCACACATAAGCAAACCTTAAAATAATGTGATGAAGTCAGTGATGAAAGAGACGAAGATTTGTATGAGCGAGGATTATTCCCAGTTCGTTGCAAGCCTCGGTCACAATGGCATCAGCAGCAGAACCGGAAGGAGCAGCAATATACGCCACACCACTCTGAGGGAAAGAGAGACTGGCTTTCAAAACACAATTTGATGTTAAAACGCACATACATCAAAATCGCCATCTAGAAAGCATAAACTAAGAGTCAATGTGCTGTGAACCCAAACTAAGAGTCAATGCACTGTGAACCCAGGCACTCAGACAGAAAGGCAAAACGAAAGGATCTGAGTTATCCACATATCAAATGGAGAGAAGTTAAAACAATTCTCTAAATACCACTGATACATCAACTTCATAGCCTGGATATATCAACTCAGAACTCAAAAATCAGAAGCAGGATTTATGAAACAGTTTCTACATAATGACCAATTCTCAGCAAGTGCACGCCAATCCCACACTTACCCTTTTAGCTCTGTCTACATTATCCCTGAAAGGAAAGAAGGCATCGGAGCTGACGGAAACTTCACTGAGTTTGTCAATCCATTCCTTCTTCTCTGCCTCAGTTAGTAATTCAGGAACCTCCTCAAACAGCGCCTTCCACTTTACTAAATCTTCATCCTAGAAGTGGGGGGAAAAAAGGAGAGAAAGGTCTGACACCATCTTTAGTGCTATTTGATGCAAGTCAGAATGCTGACAAGCACTAAAGCATTTTTCCTAGGACTTAATTGTAAATAACAATGCTTATTTATATTCAAATTCATTGTTTTTAGAATCTCTCTCTCTTTGTAATGTTTTTAACATTTCCTTAAGAAAAGTGATTCTAAGTGTATCAAGTAAAGACCATATAATTTACTGTCTACAAAGTAAAAGGCTATATCATTTTCTTTATTACAAATATATTGTTTTTTAATCTCTGCCCAAGTAAATCTATTACTTTATATCCCTGTTTCAAAGCAAGAAATTGGAAACAAATGACAGAAATTCTAAGTACCTTTATAAAATCACTCTCAAGAATAGTCTTATAGACAAACCAAAACGTGATGTATAACATTCATATTTTTAGAAGGTGCTTCCATTTGGGGTGATTACTTCATTCCTGTACGTGCATAATGACTCTTCCAGAACAATTAGCAGGGTTTTTTGGGTAATATGAAGCAGAAAAATACAAGATTAAAGTAAAAAAGAAAAGCTGCTTCAAGTACTTCACATGACAAGGCTCACTCTGCAGCCTCACTCAATGACACTACAGCACGGAATCTAGTCCCTGAGGGGACAACTTAGTAGAGAAGACTCGTTCAGAAAACCAACGAGATTCTGATTATCAGACTTTTCTCTTATTTTCCAACGAGTATTTCTTCAGCACTTGGCTATATCCAGAAACTGAGCTAAACCATATTATTTTGGAGAGCTACCTGACACTGCCCATTTTAATGTTCCCATATACCCTCTTCAAAACAGAAGATATTAAAGAACATGAAATGTAACAAAAATATACTGAGTTCTCAATGGTACTTACAGAAAATGTGGGTGGAGAAGAAAGACACTGATTCCTGCTATCGGGTAATTTGCATGTAATGTTGAACATCACCTAATGTGTAACCTGGCACTGTGACAGATACTTCAAGATGGATGCAAAACAGTCCCTGCCATCAAAAGCTTATAAACGACAGGTGAAGTACAAGTGTGTGAAACTAAACCAATGGTTATAATTTAAAAAGACAGAGAAGATTTGTGGTGTCAGAACTGGATAAAGAAAGTTACATGAGACAAAAGACAACAAGGAACTGGTACACAGTTTAGAGTAACAGTTTTTAGACAATAAAGAAATTCAAGAAAATAGCATTTTATCTTTGTAGTGATGAAGGTACCATCTGTTACACAGAAAAGGGTAAACACACTGATATGCACCACCACAAGCCAAAGACAGGCCTTTACCTCGCCGATGGTCCCAGTAACATACTGATCGATGGCATTGGAGATTTCTGCTCTCTTCACTCCGGTTTTAAACTTCATTGAGAGTACCCGTGGGTGATGTCTAAGCCACCAAAAGTTCGCCTTATCTCCTGCAAGGCGTGTGCAGTGTATCCGGGACTGCTGTCCTGCTCCAATGCCAATGACCTGAAGGACGTGGACATGAAAATGAATACCTCCTCCAACAACACATGTGTCTCAAGGGATCTTTGTGCTTATTTCCCAAAATCTACCAATTAATTCTGTGGAAGAAAGTGCCAGGCCAAAGAGCGAGCAATGTAAGTAATTTTTAAGTCACTAAAAGGTGAGGATTAAGAGATTTATTAACTACTGTTTATATGTTTTACCTCTTAATATTCTGGAAGTTTCTAGAACTCTTGGACATTAGTACTAAAACACAGTCTTATTGGAACTTATTAGAACCTAAGCACAAGGATGACTGATAGCCACAATCTCCCAGGTTTCTATTAGAGACTGGCAATCTTTTAACAGTTGGCAGTCAGGAAAATTCTGAATCTAAAAGGGTCTTCCAGGTCACATGCTACTTAACATCTACTCTCACCCTCCCACTGATGGGTCAAATAATTCAACAAATGCCAAGAGATTAAGACACCATGAGATGAAAGGGCTCCCAATGCTACTGAAGCTATGACAGAAGCAGGTTCGCCCTGGAGACAGATGCCTGAGCGATGGGCTAGCTCAGCCCTGTATCCACAGCCAGGTGCACTAGGAGAGAAGTTACACATCTTGCTAACATCACACAGCACGAAATGCTCAATACCCTGATGGTGGTAGTGGTCATAACACTGTTTGACTTCTGAAAACTGGTCAAATGACACTTATAAAAGGTGAACTTTACAGTATACAAATTATGCCTCAGTAAACCTGATATAAAAAATCATGTTAACTCCTCATCTATGAATTCTTGGTAAAATAACCCAAGAAATCTATGTGAAAATACGCTAGGAGCTGCAAAACCATGGGCTGGTGGGTGGCAGCATCGTCCTTTACTCCTTTGTTGGAAATAATACCAATGGTGGGGTATGTGTGCACGTGAATAACCAGATTTTGTAGCAGCTATTTGAGCCCCACTAATCCAAAATATGCCAACTCATTCTAGGCAAGAAGCAATATGACAAATTTTAATACTTAGCTCCAAAGACACTTCGTAATCATTATTAGCTTTAACAGTCCACCAAGTTACTCAGGAAATACTGACAAACCCAGGAGAGAAAAAATTGGCAAATTTTCCCTTTTAAGTGATCTACTACTGGAGAAGATACATTTTGAACATCGTTTTGTAAAACAACAGCTCCTCCACTCCAGTTGAGTCTCACAGCTTGGTTACCTGACCGTTCTTGGCATAGCACACGGAGTTAGACTGAGTGTACTTGACAGCAATGGTGGCCACAATGAGATCTCTGAGCGCAGATTCCGGCAACTGAAAAAACGCAGAATGGTATATAAGTGGCATTGGACTCTTTAAACTTAATTTCACTTTAAGCATCTTTCAATGGTCCCCAACCTTTTTTGGCACCAGGGACCAGTGTTCCTATGTGAATCTAATGCCTGATGATCTGAGATGGAGCTGAGGCGGTGATGTTAGTGCTGGGGAGCGGCTGCAAATACAGATGAAGCTTTGCTCGCTCCCCAGCCACTCACCTCCTGCTGTGCAGCCCGGTTCCTAACAGGTCACAAACTGGTCCATGGCCCGGGGGTTGTGGACCCCTGTTATACGCCATTTACTGCAATAGACTTATAATTAGCTCTTTCAAATGAGGTGAAATTAACTATTCATGTTAAACATCGTTATGTTTTACTGAAAGGATTACCATTAACATATTTGTTGTGGAACTCGGGACACTGCCTCATGTACAAGACTCACACTTATGCCGTTTGGCACCAACTTTGGCTTAAGCCTCTTTACATACCACACAAGATAGGAAATACATCCACTCCAAAAGTGACAATATTTTCTCTACCACAGTACCAAAAATATCTAGAGATGTGATAACATTTATGCTCAGAAAAAACACTGAGAATAATTTTCACAGATGTTACAAATGTGATGCCCACACACAACTAAGACTGTCGAGGGAAAATCAAATTAGGATCATTTTCTGCTTTGTCTCAAATATTCTAACTAGAAACTATTCAGAAATGCATTGTGAACTACCAGTCCAAATAGAAAAAAAACAGCAAATATTTTAGCCCCAAACTCACTATCATTGATATAAAGAACAAATACGAATTAAAAAGGACCATGACCTATGTCAGCATGCTGAGTGGACAAAGGATATAAGCAGCAGCTAGCTGGTAAATCAGCTCACTGAAAAACTGATAAATCGGACTTCATTGAAATTAAAATTTTCTGCTCCATAAAAGACCCTGTATTAAGCCAAAGCCTGGGAGAAAATATTTGCAAACCATATAATCAACAAAGAATTAGTACTTAAATTATACAAAGACCTCTTGAAACTCACCAACAAAAAAAATTAATTAGAAACAAAAGCTATGAAGAGACATTTCACCAAAAAGGCTATATACAGATGGCAAATAAATGCAGAAAAAAGAAAGTCCATCATTAGCTATTAGGAAATGCTAATTAAAATGAAGAGACACTACTACATGCCTATCTTTCAAAAAAGCTGGTAAGGATGCATAGGAACTGGACCACTCACACACCACAGGTATAAAATTTAAAAGGGCACAGACTCTGGAAAGCAGTTTGGTAGTTTATTATAAAACTAAACATGCAATTACAATATCGCCCAGCACTGAGTAATATACTCCAGAGCATTTATAACAGAAATAAAAACTGAAGTTCACACAAAAACCTGTTCATGAATGTATAATGAACAAAAATTACAGAAAGGGAGAACAGGTTGGTTGTTGCTCCAGGCTGAGGAGGGGGCAGAGGCAGGAGGGAAGAGAGTGGCTAAAAAGGGCACCAAGAGGGTTCGCTGTGGTGACAGCAACGTTCTGTGTCTTGCCTGAAGCAAGGAAAATGCCCAAACTGTGATACTGTGCTATAGTTTTGTAAGATATTACTATTAGGGGACATGGGGTAAAAGGTACATGGGAACTCTTAAAACTGCATGAGACTCTACAACTTTTACTTTTTTTAATCTCAAAGTTAAAAGCTTAATTAAAAAACATTGTTAGAACTTCTTAAGAATTTGTAACTCTAAGGTGCTATTAACGTAATGTAATATCCTTTCCTATCTGTATCTGCTCTTTTAGTCAGCAAGTATACACTTTATTCTGCTGGTTCTAAAAACCAATGCTAGCCTCCTCGCCGTCTACCTTCAAATACAGCCTGGTATTCTGAGCTAGAATGAAGGAATATGAGATATGTCAAGGAAGGGGAAGGGTAGGAGTGAGGAAATTTAGTCTTATAAACATGGCACAAACTTTTAAATTGAACATTATTCAAAAAAAAAATGGGAGAAAAGGAGCATGTTCATTAATACCTAATATAGACTCCTTATACTTCTATTCTCTCAGGACTAAAACCATTCTAAACTTAGTTATTACCATCTGATGATTTTGAGGCTGGAACGTTAATTTAAAAATCTGCTTTAAAAGAAGGGAGGGAAATATAAAAGAGGATAAAATCATTATTTTTATGCTTAAAATTTCCAGATTTCTATTAAAAAGATATGAAACAAACAGAGAAGAATTTAGATAAAAGAGTGATTAAAACCACAGCCTCAATCCATGTAAAAAGCATCTAAGCGGGCATAACCAGAGGCACAAAACCAATCAAATACTGCTAAATCATTAATCAGATCAATACCTATAAACCTGCAAGGAAAATTTTAAAAGATGAGCTCCTTTTTAAGGTGCTCTTAATACTTAGGCACAATTGTCAACATGGGTACCATGGAAACTAATCAGTTTTTATAAAGACACATTAAGCAACCAGGTTAATGAAGTACTAAGCACCTCATTTCACTGTGAGCTGCTTAAAGTAACACTGCCGCAAAAGAGTTTCCATGTGGAAATTCCAGTTCATCATCATCTTGGCCAAGGAGTGGAATCCAAAGGGCTGAAAGAAATTTCTCCGTATGATGCCCACAGGTTCCTTTACTGAGGGGCACCATTGATTTTCAAAGTTAAAAATAGAATATCCAACAAATCAACACAAAGAGATCATGTCTACATCACCATATGCTTACTCACAGATAGAACTATACCAATAAAGATTTTTAAAGCTCATTTTCAACAATTCTACTTGAAGCCTCAGGAGTCAGGCCTGGAACAGATTGCAGCTCCTCGTTTTCCACTTCTCTTACAGTGAATGACTTGTTAAGAGACTAATCTTCTTCTAAGAACAAACAGAAGAGCTGAACAGAGAGTTAATCAAATACCAAGTACCAAGAGGCAAAGATCTCAAATATAAAGGGAGAAATGAGTGTGACCGGCTACGCTTTTTCCCCTGAAGGCATTTCCCAAAATGAAAGTAATAAACTAAGAGCTGAATAAGCTGAGCACAGGAGTCTTACAGGACACAGGAGTCTTACAGGACTAAGAGGCAAAAATATAATTCCATATACTCCAGAGAAGAGGGGTACTAGTAGACACTTCTCTTTCAGCAGAATAGGGAAGAACCATAAACAGACTTCACAAAGACTGAAGCCCAAATTCAAATCAGCTCAATTCCTGCCAGGAGAAAGACGATCTGCCTCCACCTGATGTACCTGCCAGAAGCATAAGTCAACTCTCTTTGAAGTGGAAGGAAAAAAAAAAATACTGCCCAGAGCCTCAAAATATCTCTATAGTTTAACCATAACCAATACTCAGCCATCAATTAAAAATGCCAGGCATACCAGCAGATAAGACTAGAAAACAATGGAGTGACGCATCTGACATACTGAAAAAAAAGTATAGTGATCATCTGACCAAGCTAAAATTTCCTTCAAAACAGAAGGCCCAATTAAGAGATTTCAGAAAACATTTACCAACTCAGCTGTTTCCTTTATTACATAACCCTAGGCAAGCTTCTTAACTGTCCCCTATATCACAATTTTGTGACATTTACAGTAGAGAGGACAGTAGCTTACCCTGCCCCGTTCCATAAAGTGCTATGTGTAGTAAATGACATAATACATCTATACAAAAAAAAACCCACATTGTCCTAGACTTATGTCCTTCCTAAAAGAGGACAAAAAGCACAAGAGTAAAAGCTTATCTACACAAAAACAGTGAAAATGAAAACAAACTAAATATCAATCACAGTGCATTATACATGAATTACCATGTGGTCTTTCAGATGAAGATGTGGATGTATACTTACTGATGCTTAGTGTTCATTCACTAAGGCAAGTTACAGAACACAATTATGAAGGACATGATCTCATTTATATATAAAAATAAATCTCTTTATGCATATACATTTGTAAAGAAGCTCCCAATACAGTCTTTCATCCATTTTTGAAGTTCTCAAGCTTACTTGATGATGACTCGAAGATGCACTAACATTTGCATATCAACCAGTTTTAAATAAGCCTTAACAAATGCATAAACTTATAAATATTAAAAACATACCTACATAATAACTAACATTCAGTTCACATATTTTCAAACTTACATCTTTATTCTTGGTAACAACATTGCTAAATAATGACTTGTCTATGACACCAGTATTTCTCTTCTGGCTTAAGCGAAGACCAAAGAGAGTTCGAACTTCATTTTCATCGGGATTGTAAGACTGGTCCATCTAAAGTACAAATATAAAGAGTTAAAAGTGATATATCTACATCCCTCAAAATTTTTCATTTAAGTTGCATACAAAGGATTTCTTTGTAAGCAAGGCTATACACATTTTTTCCTAATGTAAGAATATGTAAGATTATTTTAGGACATGTATAAAAGAATGGCCAAGCACCAACATTTTGCTCCCACAATTTTTATAACCCTATAAAGTATTACAGGTTTTACAATTTCTATATAACATTAAAACCAATAATTCCAGTTTTTGGTTGCATTAACTAAAAGCACTATCTGTATAATCCTTTTGAACGATTGGTGGATAAAACATATTTGGTAACAGGCAGTGGCACAAAAATTAAATTTTAATTTCCCTTTCTAAGAATCTCATAAAATACTTAACAATTGAATTACAAGTTAAAAAGAAGTTAAAAGGGGGGAAATGTTGTCTGTTGTCTTTGCTATGTAAAAGGGAATGTCATTTATTGATGTCTTCCTCTCCCAGATTTTGAAAAGATATTATTAAAACATGAGGAAAAAATCTGCATAAGACTGCTCTCTTCCTAGGTATTTTTCTAAAATCGATAGTATATTTCTTCATTTATCCTTTGGATGATCTTTGACTTAGAAAATAGTAATATCTATAACTTACAAGCAAATCCTCATGTTAATTCTGCTTAATTTGTACGTTCCTGATTTCTAAAATGTCCCTTTTTCCTTTGTATTATAAAATTTCTAAAATTAGGATGTGCCCTCCAATTAGCTGATGTCAAAAGAAACTTGTCATTAGACAGGGAGAGGGATTTAAATCATTCCATAGTTGTAATTATGTGTCCACATGCAAACTTAGCCAAGTCTCAAATAAATTACTGAGGAAGGTCCGGTAGCCTTTTCACACCTTTGAATACGATGCTGTCAAGTGCTGAAGAGGTCATGACGATGAGCTCAGGGTTTGGAAAACATTCTCCAGGATGCTACATGAAACTGCTAACAGCCATTAATACTTAACACTCAACAAAAAAAACACAATTAAGAAACTCAAGAATATAGCGGCAGCTAACTGAACAGTTAAATTTGCTGTCAAGTAGCTTTAAAAAAAAGTATATGTATTTAAAGTGGTATTTTTTTCTTGAAAAGCTCACATGGAATATATAACGAATTATGCAATTATTGGTATTTTATAATGAAGGATACTTAATAACTTCCATTATGTGGAGTTGGGATTCTATGGATTTTGTGACAATGATACTTTCTGGAAAAAAAAAAAAGCATCATCAATTTTTACTTTCAATGTAAATAACTCTGCTTTAGACTATGGCCTAGTTTCCCTAACGCATAAAAGCTTGCAAAAATCAGTAAGAAAAAAAACCCTCAAAAACAGGCAGAGTATAGACATACAGTTCAAAAAAAGAAAGTAAAAATTCCCTTAAATATGAAAAGATGTTCACCTTACACATAATAGAAAATTAAAACTGCAATGAGATGCCATTTTCAGCAATCTTACTACTCAAATGAAAAAGTTTAAGAACATAATGCTGGCAATGGTGTTAGAAAACAGATACTGTTACACATTTCCATTAGGACAAAATCTGTTGCACAGCCTCTAAGAGGAGCAGCATCTACCCAAATTACCAATACATGTAGCCTGTAACTCCATTTAATTTGTGCAGGGGTTGTGCAGCAGCTAGACTGGTGACTGTCTAGATGAGACCCACAGACACGGGACAAACCTCTGAGATGGTGAAGCAGTGTATATTTGTGACAGTAAAGGGGAAAAAAAGGGAAAAAATGCAAATATTCGCTAATCATTGTATAGCCTATTTCAGAAAAGATATGAAATTTAAAATATTAGGTACTCCTAATAGGGAAAGATGGGGAAATTTTTCTTTAAATGGCCTAATATCTTTTGAATAGAAAATCATGTAAATATGCTAATTATTCAAAAAATTTAAAAATTTAATATTAAGAGTAAAAAAGCTATTCTCATCTTAAACCAAAAAAAAAATAGTAAGAAAAAAACCTTACATGATTAAGGATAAAGAAACTGGAATAAAGAGGGATAAATGAGAAGAATGTCAGTATAAGGGAAAGATTAAATATGGGGGGAAAAAGACACAAAATATAAGAGTGAATTACGTTTTGAACATGAATTTCACTAACCTGAAGGACACAGTAGTTCCCATTTTTCTTTTTAGAAAGTATTTTCAAAGCTTCTTCTTCATATCCTGGGGCAACAATACCATCAGATACCTGTAAATATATTAAATATATATATTTTCTATTTTAAAAATCAGAGAAAACCTCTTTTAAAAATCTGGAGACAATTATCTATTTTAAATAAATGTAGCAGTATTTTCTGGTTTCTACCTCCAACATATGCTAATGCAGCAGGTTCTTGAATAATGTTATTTTATTGATGAGGTGATACAGGAACTTAAACTTGTTTATATCAATTAATTGGTTTCATTATAGGATGTTTTCCTTAAAGTCACAGAACCTATCAATGATAATAAGTGACAGCTTACTATACTATACTTGAAAAAGATATGCCTATGTTAGAATACAACTTTCTACAGCTCACTTCATCTTGTGTTGTATGCTGTCCTTTCAAAATTTTTGGTTATTCATTTTAGTTTTAACAATGATTCGCTCTAATACATATGCCTTAGAAAGAAAAATGTTTTACTATTCTGTTTATGGCTGGTGTTTTGCACTAGGAAGGGCATGTTCTGGTGCCAGCTTGCCCAGGACCTGGCTTGAGCAACATTAAGTGGTTCCGACTAAATCAAAGACTAAAAATCCAATAACTAAAGATACAAAAGTCACACATGGCTCATATACTCCAAAGCCTTGCTATAACTGATGGTGCTCAGGCCAGCTCCGTTGCAGCTGGGGATGGTCGTAGTCATGGGAAGAAGCCCTAACGTAACTAAACACTGTCAAACCACATGTTCCCTCAGCCTTCACTTCTACCTACTGTTCTCTCTCCAAGCTGCCTTCTTTTTTATTCTGTTAGACTCTGCACCATTAGCAAAACCCTGATTTTTTTCTAGAATGTTTGTCTGGTACTCAGTTGATGGAGATTAGTTTTTCAGAATTTATAATTTTTCCTTTTATACAGTCTCTTTCATTTCAAACCTATTAAAGTTTAAAGTTAATTATTATGTCACCATCCAAAATGGCATCCTCTGCTCTTCAGAAAACACTAACCTTGTCATTCAAGTAACGACTACTAGAAAATTTAAAGGAAATATAAATTAAAACTTATGACAGCCAAATATCCATTTGAAACATTCAATGCATCTCAAAATTAAAATTCAGTCAAGAATTCATATTCTACATAAAATATAAACATTGTAAATGATAACCTTAACTAATTTACAGATAGTACAAATATAATCATCACAGGTTATGGTTTCTATGAACAAATAAAGTTTCCCTCAGTTTTGCATGGATCAGGACACGTAAATGTCCACCAACCTCTCTAGAGATAATTTTGGCAGTAGGGACATCACATATATCAGATAATGCAACAAAGTCACCAAACGAAGACATCCTATCGGCCCCTGTAAAGAAAAATTAAAACAAGGTGTTTATCACAAATTAGAAAATAGTGTTCAAAAAAAAAAAAACAATGTCAACATATAAATCGACTTCTCTAAATTTAACGTTATTGTTTACATAAGATTTAAATAACAGATTAATAAGTCATTTAATCGAAATAAGCAGTAAGAAAAAGTATTCTTAATTCTTACCTATTAGAGCAGCTCTTGGCAAACTTTTTGTGACCAACCTAATAGGAAAATGTTTTTTAAGCTCTGTGGCCACATGGTCTCTGGTGCAATCACTGAACTCTCTGGCTATAGTTTGAGGTCAGCCACTGACCACGCATCGACAAAGGGACGTGGCCCTGCTCCAGTCACACCATTTACAAAATCAGGGGGCAGGCTGAATTCTGCCCATAATTTGCTAACCTTTGTTGCAGAAGGTAAACTATGATATCTGGTTTCTCAATAATCTTCTATATTTTCCATAAATGGTATAATATTCACAGGTTATTAAACTCACAAATTAGATATTTGTGAAACACGCCAATTCTAACCAAATTCAGTAGTCAGAATAAATAACCATATAATTTTAGTTATATATGAAGTAATATAAATGCATTCAAAAGCCTAATCTGAAATTAAATGCACCGAATTCCAACACTTCCATTTATTACATGGCGCTCATGAATCATTTCCAAGTATTAATAAAAAACAATTAAAAGATAATTTGAAATCTTACAATGAAACAAAGATATTACCATTTTATTCTACTTAGGTAAAATATTGCTTTTCCTATTAAAAAACAAAAAACACTGTTATTCTTCTGACCTCTTGCTCTTGCGTATGCAGTCGACACGGGTGTCAGGGTCCTGTACATGTCATGGACCATACAAACTCTGGCCTCGTCTTCACTAAGCGGGATTCCAACAGCAGCACCTGGTACAGAAAATCACGAAGCAACCAAAAATCTCAAGTTGCCACTTGTCAACTCCTAAATCAGAACATTTTTCTTAAGATCTAGTCTATGCAGCATAATTTCTAGCACCTGCACCAAATTAAATAAAACTCTGTTTGGCCAGATAATTAAACACCAAAAATACAGTTGCAGGGGAGGGTGAGCAGTGGGAAATGTCTTCTCTGGCCTCTGAAAACAGAGCCACAAGTTTGAGGCCTGCCAGCACCAGACGTGTCTGTGAAGTTGGTTTTACCTCATTACTCACTCTCTCCATCCTGCTTGATACCACATGCCATTTATTTCTTCCCTGCTCATGTCATTTTAACATTGAATAAACTCCTGAGAACTAATTATGTGTTGGACTGTCAGTAGATCTGGTGATATAAATAACTAAGTTGTGGAATTGACTTAAATACAAAAAGTAAAAAGTTATCTCATACAATGGCAGTTCCATCTTCAACCACGTAGAAAAATACTTAGTCATACTACATCAAGCTACTTAATTTCTTTATTTTCTAAAATTTAATGTTTCCACTACAAAAAAACTACTTCCTGATTTTCCAATGTTACATGATTATATATATAAATAATAGGTATGTATGTTATTTTAGCAGGTCTTATCATGTTACCATATTGAAAGTGTTAACAAAAGTAGTTTCAGACTTCATAGAATGTCTACATTCACATTAGAACTTGTCAATTCTTTTCAAAATTAAATGGTACATTTCAAACAGTTCCAGAGTGTTCCAGAGTGCAGTGCTTTACCTGCTGGGCTGACGTGCTTGAAAGAAGCAGCAGCTGGGATGCCTAAAGCTCCTTTGAGTTCCTTCACCAGCTGCCAGGCATTCAAAGCATCACACAAATTTATAAATCCAGGGGCTCCATTTAGAACTACATATAAAAATATATACATGTTACCACATAGGGTGAATAAGGTCAGATATATGTACATTTCTTAAAACATAAAAACATATGAAGATTGTACAAATATGTTTTAAGTGATTTATAATAAAGAGGCAAATAGATCTACACAACTATGAAAAAAGTGAACAGAACTCTAGAACCTGAGCTGTCTTACCACACATTCTCATTCATTCTCTCCCTCTCTGTCCTGCCCCCGCCTTGTACTAGACAACCAAACCCAGTCAATCTAGAAGTAAACCAACAGAAATTCTGGAAGGGAGAATGACAAGTGATGATCAGGGACCCATTTCAGTCCAGAAACAAAATTAATCAATTATGGCAATTAAGAGACAGTATAAAATTAAACTTATAAACCTTGTCAATTTAAGAAATAATATTATCAACTACAGTGCAAGAGCGGTGAGTGGGAAGAGATGAGGGGTAAAATGTGTTGGATTTTTCTTCTTTTACACCAGATTCAGTAGGTCCAACTCAAATTTGAAATATAGTTAAAAAGACTCCAACTTCAGAGTTCTGCCACTGCCTATTAACAATATTAGAAACTAATATCTCTTGTGAATATACATTTGTAAGTTCAGCACATACAAAAAAATAGTGGACCATTAATTAAAAACAAACTTACAACAACTGCATTTCCTTTATGTTATCTAGACACTAGATATTTTTAAAGAACTTTACCAAATATTTCCTGACAGCTTACTGTAATGTAATTTTAGGCACTGTTTCAGGTACGAATAAAATAGTCCCTCCTCTCACTCCCAAAATTACTGTCCTCCTGGAGCTTATGGGAGAGGCACAGAAGAAACAAAATAGGCAATAAATAGTTAAAAAGAGAAAATATTAGATATTTATATAAATGAGTTGGAAACATGTCCACATAAATTTGTACCTGAATGTTTTTAGAAGCTTTATTCTTAACGGTCAAAAATTGTCCTTCCATTCAATAGGTGAATGGAGAAACCATTGATGGTAAATCTATACACAGTGGACTATTATTCAGGGATAAGAAATGAGATCTCAAGCCACCAAAAGCCATGGGAGAACCTTAAATGCACATTACTGAATAAAAAAAGCCAGAGTGATGAAAAGGCTACATAGTGTGATTCTAATGTTATGACATTCTGGAAACGGCAAAATGATGGAGACAGCAGAAAGATCAGTGGTTGCTGGGGTTACGGGGTACAACGCAGGGAATTTTCAGGGGTGAAATTATTCTGCATGATATTATTGAGGTACATACATGACATTATGCATCTGCCATAACCCAAAGAACATATGACAAAGAGTAAACCCTAACGTAAACTATGGACCTTAGTTAATGAATCGATATCAGTTCATTGGATGTAACCACTTGGTACCACGCCAACGCCAGACGCTAATAGGGGAAAGGACGGAGGGAGGGATATGTCTGGGTCCAGGAACTCCGACTTTAAGAGAAATTTTGCTTTAAATCTAAAACTGCTCTAAAAAGTAGTACTTGAAAAAAAGAAATAGTTGCCCCGACTGACTACAAACGCAAAAGATTTTGAAAATGGAAAGCATGGGACACTGAAAGTACATTAAGTATTTTTTTGCCTCAGTCAAAATGAGGAACATATAAGGAGGAAATATCTGAGATCTAACAGTAGATAAATGTTTTAAGAAATTCTAGAAGTAGAAAGTTGTGCAAAATGTCAGGTTTCTAATTATTCATTCAGTAATTACTTAGGAAACATGACAAGCAATATGCTAAGCCCTGGGGATACAGCAATGAACAAACAAGAAGCAATGAGCAAAGACAGACAAGGTCTCTGTTCTAGGGAGCTGATATCCTCATGGGAGAAGACAATTAAAACATAAATATAGGCAGCAAAATAGAGTGACAGGACTAGGCAGCAAAATAGAGCCACGTGACAACAGTGTGATGGGCCGCTCCTCTGGTCTGAGTGGTCAGCGGAGGCTTCTCTGAGGTGGTGAGAGTTCAGGTGAGATCTGAATGACAAGAAACCAGGACCAGAGAGAAGAATTCTGCATGAAAGGGGCAACCATTGCAAAGGCCCTGGGGTGGAACCCCTGCCTCCTCAACAAACAAAAGATGCTGAGGGAAAATGGGTCTGAGGAGGACAGTAGGGGAGTAAGACCAGAGATGACAGGGTTTGTAGGACAGGACCAGCCCTTCAGTAGGAAGGAAAGCCAATAAAGGGTTTTAAGTAGGGTGTGACAGCACCTGATTTACATTTTTAAAAGTATGACTAGTTGGGAAGAATAAAAGGACAAAGAAAAAGCCAGAGGCCTGTTAAGATCATTGTGGTCTGGGAGACTTTCAGGGTGACTAGGGGCTTGGGCAGTGCTAGAAGAGATTCAAAATATATTTGAAGTAGAGTAGATAACAGAATTTATCAATCCACCAAGCGTGAAGGGTAAAGAATATTTCCATTTCTCCTCAGACCTCCCACACTGCTTCCTGCTCACTCCTCTCCCTCAGCTGCTCCAAAGAGGGGCAGACAGGGGCTCCGGCATCTTTCCACTGCCATGTACCAACCCCAGTGCTCTGCACCTGCCTTCTCAGGCTACAAAGGAAGCTGGCCTTGCTCTCACTCAACACCAACCCTTCACCAATGCTTGGGCCTTCATGCCCTTCGACACCCACAACACTCTCCTCTGCCCCCTGCACCCACCCTCCCTTCTACCAGAGTAGGACATGCTCCAACAGCCCACCTTCAGAATAAAACACAACACAAAATCGAAAAATCCTTGTAAGTTTACAAACGCATGAAGTCCTAATTTCTTTGTCACAGAATTATCTTCATCTCTGTTATTTTCTAACCTCACATTCCTATTTCAGCCCGCATCAACTGGGCTTCCAGATCCATCATTCCAAGGAAAAGACTCTGTAACGTTCCCAAATCAAACAGTCACTTTTCTGTTCTGGGCAGCATTCTAATCAGATGAAACTCTACGAGACTTTCAGCTTGGTTTTTCTTCAGCTGGTTCCTCCACTGCTACCCCAAGGCTCAATCTTGACCTGCTTTTATGAAGTCCAGGCCATTCCACTCTATCCTATGTCTTCAAAGTTATCTATATGTCAAACACATTCCAATCTGTATCTCTGGCTTGACCTCTCTCCAGAACCTGAGATTATCTCAATATTTTTTGCTCACAGTTCGCCTAGCATCTTAAACTTCAGGTGGCTATAAGAGGTATTTTGTAACTTACTTTATCTTCTAAACAGGAACCACATCAGATATAACAGATAGACAGACAGAAAGACAGACAAAAATATACACACACACCCAGACACAGCAAACCATGCCACAGAACACTCAGTCTTTACCTGTAATGGGAAGCTTGGGCTTCAGTGTGTATAACTGGGCAGGAGTTTGATGTGGGTTCATTCCATACCTCAAGGGCATCTGAGATATTCCTTTACTATACTGTTTCCTGAAGTAATCTGAAATTGCTTCATCATACTGTGCTGTGTGAGTGAAAGCCTACAAAAGGTGTAAATTTTGTGAAACACTAGCAGCATTACCCAAAGGCAGTCCGAGGTGATCTTAGGTAGGTAGCACACGGACGCCACACACACGCCTGTGCAGGTTAAGACACCAAATAAGACTCAATAGTAGAGTCAATTATTCCCTTTCCAATTATCTTTCAATCTTTTAAAGAGAATACCCCTCTAGTATTTGGTCTCTTCACTTATAACAAAAGGACAGCAGCCAAGCAGGGCCTTGGTAGATGAGATAATCTAGCAAGAAGTTGAGTATTATTTTGTTTTGCAAACACTGAACTAGGTAAAAGGGCGCCCCTACCTTCAAGGCTAACTGGCGTCTAGTCTCCAGGGAGGTGTCTTTACTGTCCGAGCTCTGCATCTCTGTGGACACAGCTGCATAGTCCTCTGGTTCGCACACTACTGTCACTCGAGCGTGGTTTTTGGCTGCCGCTCTCAGCAGGGTTACTCCACCTTTGAAGAACAAAAGACAATTTGCATTTTCATATCAGTTTAACCTCTTTCAAATATAGTCGATGTACACATACTTCAATTCCTGACTTAAAAAACGAAGGAAAAATAATCCAGATGGATCTGTATACGAAATAGCTTCAAAAATATAGGAGTTACAGTCATCCTGGAATACAATCTGGGAGCATTAACTACTTACCAATATCAATTTGCTCAACAGCCTCTTCAACAGTTACATCCGGAAAAGCCACTGTCTTCACAAAGGGATACAGATTACAAACAACAACTCTAAAAGAAGAATGTAGTTAATTGAGTCATCAAAATTCAACTTATTGTGGTTCACAGCTACATAGGAAAAATTAGTCAGTAGCTAAAATCTAAAAGATCTAAAACGTAAAATTGCGAGCCTGACACTTTAGAACTCTTAATAAATTATGTTGAAAAGTCAGAATCTCCCACGGTTGCAGAGCATTGGTGAACAGAAGTGGCTTTAGTCAAAAGGTAGTATGCTTAATGCACATTACTCCCTCTAAATCATATTGTAATGTTGCTGCCTGGGTAGTCTTAGCTACCCATTATACTACCAAGCCATCAAAGACCTTTTCACAATTTTAACAGCAAGGTAAAACACAAGGCTACAGAGAACTTCAACATTTTGGAATGTGACCACTATTACCTAGAACATTTAGAGACATACACTGCTTCAGGGAATGTAAGATGATATACCATTGGAAAACAGTGTGACAGATCCTCAAAAGGTCAAAGATAGTTATCTGACCATAAGATTCCATTCCTATGTACATAACCAAAATGAAAACATTTGTCCACAAATCTTATACATGAATGTTTATGGCTGCATTACTCATAACATCCAAAAAGTAGAACCAATCCAAACCAAACCAATAATTAAATTGGGGCATATTCATAAAATAGATTATTTTATAGCAATAAGCAAATAACATGGATGAACCTTAAAAACGTGCTATGATGCTAGTCGCAAAGAACATTTTGTACAAAAATTTCACCAATATGAAATATTCAGTATAGATAAATCCACAGAGACAGAAAATAAGACTTGTGGTTGCCTAGGGCTAGATGGTGTTGGGAAAAATAAAGAATGAATGCAAATAGGAATTTTTTGTTGTTTTTTGAGGGAGAGGATGAATATATTCTAATATTAACTGTGGTGATGGCCACACAACTCTGAATATACTAAAAAACCTCTGAACTGTATATTTTAAATTGGGGAATTATATGGTATGTGAATTATGTTTTTAAAAAATGAACATCTTTATGCAAATAACTAAGTTGCTTATATGTACTAAAATTTAGATAAGAACTTCCCCAAAAAGCAAAGCTTGTTTTTAGTTCAAGTACCCATTTTGGTAATATAAACTTGGCAAAACCAAAATGCTAACACATGTACAATGTCACACATAAGATAATCAATGAATGTTCACAGTAAACAATCAGGAAACTAAACCTAATGCTAGTCTTGATCTTTAAAAAGGGGCACTGGGTTTAGAACACTCTTTATCTTTAATCCTTAATGTATTAAAAATTCGACTTCGAATTTCTACCTTATAAGATTGAAATCAAGTCTGGCCATGTCAGCATTATCTTCTGGGATATTACGAGCCAAGATACCTGATTTAACAAAGTTAAAGCATTAGTTCAAAAAACAAGTCAGAATAAGGTACTTCTTTCCAACAGTCCCATTAATCAAGTTAAAGCGTCTAACGTTGCCTAATTAAGAATACCAAAGATAGGTAAAAATTAAGATTAGTGGGCATATTTAAAAATCTTTTTATCAATTCTCGATTCCTCTTAAGAAAGCCTAAAAGGAATTTTCACATAACTGTTGCCAGTTCTATTAATCTAAGTGATCCCAAGTAAATGGCTTGTCTGAGTCTTATCATTACAGCTTTTTATTCTGTCAGATTTTACTGTAACTGGTATATTAGCAATATACTTATTTCTCACCATAATGGTTCATGCACAATTCATTTTCCCAGATGAATGAACAAGGTAAAGCACTTTGAAAAAGAATTCTTTTGAAAGTTACATTGTGATGTTTTATTCTAAGTTTGAATCATGATAAAATGTTTTCACACATACACTCTAAATATTTTCTTTAAATCCAGCAGAAACTATCACTCTAATTTAATTATCAGGTCAGGACTAATAGCAAGCAGAGGAAAACAATCAATCAATCGCATATAAAGCAAACTAGATTTTAAGCAGGTTCTAACTTACAATGTTTTTGTGGCGAATGTGACAAAGCCAACATACCCTCACAGGTAATTATTTTTGAGCTTATGACCTGATTTTTTCCTTGCTTATTATACAAAGTAATCAATTAAAATAATCCTGAAAATTAGCTTTAAACTGAACGGATCGATTACTTACCAGCGTGGACTGCAGGATGCAGGGTTTTCACACGTCCCCCTAACATTTCAGGAAATCCTGTTAGCTCAGAGACATCTCTGCAAATAAACAGAATATCGCTACTTTCTGCTGAATTGTCATTTTACATTTTATACTATTCCAAAGTATCTTTTAACATGAAGTCTACTGTTCTCATTTTGAGAGATTTCTCAGAGCTTGAATTTTCAAAATATCGAATCGTAAGCCATATTAATGCATATCATTAAATAATTTCAACTGAGAATTTGGCGATACAGAACAAAAAGCATTAGAAAAACCCTTACCTTAGAAACTAGACAAGAATTTAGTTTTATGATTAAATAAGCATAAAGATGGTAAATCAATTCAGTGGGGAAATAAGATTGCTTAGTAAAAGTGGTGTTGGTATTGGAATAACTGGTTAACCCCACACAAAAATTAATTCTCAATGTATCAAAGATTTGAACATTTCAAAAAAAACTATAGAAGTAGCAAAATTAAATACAAGAATATTTTCAGAGCATTAAACAAAAGATTAATAGATCTGTCTATGTAAACATTAAAAACTTTTACAGAAAAAATGCTGGAAGATTAATTGCAAAATATGACACAGGGTCAAATGAAAGAAAATATTTGACTACTTATCTGTATCACCAAGCCGACATGAATCCTCTCTCTGGCAGAACGTATAAGCAAATTCAATGATGTGAAAAAAATACCCAAACAAAAGCAAGAAAAAACTATCTTCTATGAGCTATAAAATAATGTATATGCCAAATAGAACTATAAAATAATTTAATAACATTATGAAATAAAGTATATGTTAAAGAGAGTTATAAGCCATTTTCACTACCTTCTTTACAATTTCTAAATTGTTCAAATTATCTACAATCAACACATATTGTCTTTATAGCAAAAAAGCAAGCATTTTAAAGCAGGAATTTCTACAATAGGGTACAGAATTTCCTGGGTAGATTCTCCCTATTAAGGAGGGCCATTTGCAAATCACTGGTGTTTGACCAAGGACTCGCACAGTTCCAACATAAACCAACAAACGGGTGACATTATGGTTTCCAATTCAAAATTCCCTTTCCTGGAATTGAGAATAAAATCCTATTTCTCCAACACGGATAACTGCTAAAAACAGAGAATTAACCACCATTTGAAAGGATTAAAAACTTGCTACTCCTTTATATTTAAGAATTTATGTTACCTGCCCTCTTTGGAATAACCTCTTGTATGCTCTATACTGAGGGTTAGTGCTGTATATTCACCAATTAAGTTCTCATCAGTTTATTTCAAGGTTAACTTCCTACGATAAAATCTTGGGTCCATCTCTTACTAGCTATGTTAGTTATGTGATCTTGGACAAGTTACATGACTTCTTTGTGCCTCGATTCCCTTATTTATTAAATGGTAATAATACTACCTACACCAAAAAGTTGCTGTAAGGATTACATGAATCTATATATCAAAGTGTGAATAGTCTCTCTTTAATTGGAGAGAAACACATTTACATATCCACAATTTTTTTAAAAAAGAGATAGCCCTAATGGGGTTAAGTGAGGAGTGGGTAGAGGTACAGAGTAAACAAGACTAGAATTTTAAGTACTTAAACAGGGCATGGATATGCAACATGTTCATTATACTTTTCTCTCCCCATAACTGTCTAAAATGGTTTCACAATACAACACTTGGTGGGGGAAGAAATGGGGCTACAGAAGAGGACCTTGCTTAATTTGAAGGGTCCAAACACAAAAGGACTCAATATGGGACGATGGAAGAACAGTTTATCTAAACACTCTTACCCCGTTGCCATTCAGACAGAGCTGCTCTGCCTTCCATGATTCTTACATGGCTCTTATGAGAACCTCACCAGAGAGATGCTGCAGAAACTTTGACACATAATAAGGCATTCTTGCCATATGAACTGGTCAAATTTAGGGAAGCTGTGTACTGCCCACACAGGGCAGGATTACAAGAGGAAAAGGTAATAAACTGCCTCTACCTGGATCTAGACATCAGGCAGCAAACTTTTCCAAATGGCAACAAAAGCAGACCCAATACTTCACTCCTTTTCCTTAATATATTTCAGGGGTGTATATGAACTCTCACTACAGTTTATTAAGGCTGTCCTGTGGCCTTTTTCATTTTCTACCTTCCAATCATTACTCTCTCTCCCACCAGCAGAATGCCAGCTCCTTTGCAGCCTGATTTATCTTTTGCTCATTCCTTCTTCCCATCACTTATGCCAGTTAATGAACAGCTTGTGGATAAGGGAATGATAGATCTGTGCCTCTTATGGTTACCAGAGAATCTAAGAGAAGGAGACTTGAATCTTAAAGATGTCAAGAGTTTATTAAAGAGACAGTCCAAATAGATCATGAGAATCATAAATTGAGTTTGTCCTGCAAAACAAACAGCCCACCTAATTTGTCATAGGGTGTAGCTTACAAGGGAGACTCTGAAATGAGGACGCCCAAGGTCCTAACCGCTAGGTCTACTACCCCTTAAGTCTGTAAACTTAAGCAGAAGTTAGTAACTCTCTCTGAGCCTCACTTTCCTCTTCTATATAAGAAATGTACCAACCTCACGGCTTTGAGAGAAGTTGTAAATAAGGTATTTTACTCATAGTGCCTGGAATGCATTACTAACATGATCATATAACGTTCCGATTGGACGTAACTTAAAAACTAAATTGTGCCTTACCTGACTGTCAGACCAGCATCCCTGAGAGCTTTTGCAGTCCCTCCAGAAGCTATCAGATTCAAGCCAAAGGAAGTCAGGTTTTTGGCAAATTCCACAAGGCCGGTTTTGTCAGAGACACTAAACAAAGCTGAAACACAAGACATTTTCCCTCATCACTCACAGTACACTACGATGTACGTTCTTCAAGACCCTAAGGGAAGGGACCACGGGGCGGTTTAGGGAGAGTAGTCACCAATCTGAAGGCCACCATCACCTCTGCCAACACTACCCAAGCCCAAACCCGCGGCGGGATATGACTGCTGCCATCCGCCTCACCGCGGGCCTGGGCCTCCAGGCCTGCAGCGTAGCCAGGGCCACCGAGTTCCCGCCCCACGGCCGCCACCGCTGGGGGCGGGGAGGAGGGCGCCGCTGGGCACGGCGCCGATGGCGCAGCTTTGCGAGGACGCGCGAGGGGCTCACCGAGCTGGCCGGGTGCCATGGCTGCTAGCGGCGAGTCTGAGCAGGGTCAGCAGCGGCCACGCCACGTGCGGAGGGAGGTGCTCCAGCCGAGAGGATCTCGCTCCGGAAGCTGGGTGAGCGGCCCCGGAGGGCACCTGATGGGTCACATGACGTGGCCTGGCCCGCCCCACCCGCGCTCCGCCCCCGCCCATCCCGCGCTCCGCCCTGATTAATTGTAAACTTGAAAATGGAGCCTTGAAGCTGAAAGGGAGGGTGGGATGGGGCCTTTTTCAGACCCGAAACTTAAATTTGAAAGAACACCGCCTGGAGTCTCACACTGCAGGCCTTGTTTGTCCCTGTCCCTCAAAATGTGTCCGCCCCTGGGCCTCAGGAGCAAATGTTTGTTGTCCAAGGCAGCCTGTCCCCAGAGACTGGATGTAGCTGAAAGTGTCAAAAGTATTACAGAAAAGCAGAGAAACAAAAGTTCACAGGTTGACAGAATCTTGGCAATCACCTATCATCCTCCTGATTTAGCATATTTTAAAAAAATAAAATGAAGTCCTAAAGATTAAGTGATTGACACTGCAGATCACATAATAAAGGCAAAACAAAGTGAAGTTGATATTCGTTTGAGTTTTTTTTATTTCACATGTAGATGGAAAAGGGGATTCTATGGAAAATAAGTTCATGGGTGATTTGATCATAAATTCCTATCTGGGCAGGTCATGGTGGGTAGTCATGCCCAAGATCTATAACTGGTGAAAAGTTTTAAGCCAGCCCAGCCCATTGTTCTTGTGCATCTAGGTTAACACACCCTTGACACACCCTTGAAATAACAGAAGTAATACCCCTTGAAGGGGGCGTTAACTCTCAAGAGAGCACATAATATTGTTAACAGTCCTGCAATCCAATCTGTGTCTTGCTTTCTCCAATTTTTCTTACATTCCCTCCTTAATTTCAAATGCATAAAAGAAGCTACAAAACTTATTCTCGGGAGCATTTGAGATCTTGCTATCTAGCATATGTTGCCAGTGTGGCTCACATAAACTCTCGTAATGATTCCCTACAGGTTTGTACGTTTCTTATGGCAACAAGGTTTTTAGAGAACATAGGAAGCAGAGAAAGGAGAAAATAATGCTGAGAATTAGTGATTAGAGGAAAATAAACAGTACTTAGGCATTCAGCATTTTACCTTCACATGAATTTCAAGTAGTCAGTTTAATAAATATTTATTGAGCACTTTCTGCTTAAATAGCAGAAACACAGTGATGGAAAGGCAGAGACAAATGTCGTTGAATCACTGTCCTTAAAGAGCTCATGATGAATAAAAGTACAGAAACATAAGTAGGTATAACTAGAAATTTTAATAGAGAAAACATGAGATTAAATTGATTTTTGTAGAAGCCCTTTAGAATTCTGCTATACGTGCTAAAATAGAATGAACTGTAGGTTCCAGACCAAGACACAACTTTATTCACTTAATAATGTTTACTAAGATTAATTCTAACTAATCTCTTTATAGTTGTAAATTTCAGACTTGATAACTACCTCACATGTTGATGGCAAGAAAAGTAAATAAATTTTTTGCTAGCTTTGTGATGCTGCCCACATCATTTCATCTTTGGGAATCTTAGGTGCCTTGTCTGTAGTGTGGAGATAATGTTTGTTCTGTAGGCTTCATCAGATTATAAGAAACAAATTAATCCATGGAAAGTCTGAACTGCGAAGTGACTAATATGGGTAATAAAGAAGCATAATTTTCTTCTTGGTTATTCCCTTGATGTAGTTGCTAACTGTGTATCTCTCTAGTTTTAGAATATGACCTTTTTAAGATGCTAGTAGCTAGCAAGCTAGAGTATTAGAAATGGAAGACGTCCCCACGAAGACATGAGCTCATTTTCCAAGGGTCTATCACTAGCATTACTGTTTCCTTTTTCTGTACATATGACAGCATTCCAAAGGACTTCTACATGCATGCACTATACTGATTACATTTTCATTTCTTCTCTTCATACCCCTTCTCAAAAGAAATTTGAAGACCCTGAAATCATCTTTATAGATCTAAAACTATTCAAGATATTTATAAGTGATTTTAGTTCCCCAAGTGTGCTATAATCTGTTTTGCCTCTATGTTTGCTCCTTGTGTAAACTTATTACTTTCTCCAAAAAGCCTCCACCTCATACCCAAATCTGGGATCTTCTACTGAACTCTAAAGATTAGTAATGCTGCTCCATTTGGGGCCAACTTGTTTCAAAAACTTGTTCCAACTTCTTCCAACTCATGTAGATGAAGTGTGCTACATAAAGTGACTCCTAGGAGCTTGGATAATTGGATGGATATATTAGTATTATCTACAAAATCCCTCTCGACTCTAACCTAGAGTAGTTAAACTAGCTTATAATGCATTAAGATATTTGAATGCTTTACTCAAAGGTTCAAGGCTGTTTGGAAATGTAAAATTGGCAATAATACAAAGAATGAATAAAGAATAACTGAAAGGAGGGAAACCAGTTATGAGGATTTTGCATTAACTCACACAAACACCTAACCAGATACACTAAAGCATGGAAGAGGAGAGATTTATGTAAGACAGAATCAGGTGCAAAACAGATCAATTACATAAGGAAAATATGAAATGATTTCATTATTTCTAACTTGATCATCTGAATAGCTGGTAAAGCAAATAACCAACATTAAAAAAAAAAGTAAGAGAAGAACTATTTTTGAGGTCAAAATGAGACTTTCAGGTAAATAAATGTTGATTTCAAAGTATGAATAACTGAATGAAAATATACAATAAGTTTTTGGAAATACAAATACGAATCAGGAATGGAAGTGACGCTAAAGGTAAATAAATTTGGAAAGTTGTGACACTGAGGTAGTAGTTGAAGCCTGAAAGAAGATAAGCTTGCTTAATTTGGTTCAGCAAGTAGCCTAAATCAAAAGGCCAAAAAAGGGAAATTTATTCATGCAAACATTTAATGCCCTAAGAGTGCATGTAGATTTTAACCATTTAGCCTTCATATAATTAATAGAGTAGTAAAAAAAAAAATATGTCAAGTGTCATCTTGTGGATATTTATGGATTCATAGATTCATTCAAAAAATATTTACTGAGGAACTGCTATGCAGCAGGCCTGAAATCAATGGGCATATAAAGGTGGATCAAAAAGATAAAAAAAAAAAAAATCTCTGCTCTCATGGAGTTTTCATTCTCAGAGGATGAGACAGTCAATAAACACAAGAAATGAATAAAATTTATGGTGTGCTAGATAAGTTGGTACTTTATCCTTATGGGAAAAAAGAAAACAGGAAAGAGGGCAGGGCAGAAGGGAGCTACAATTTTAAGTAGGCTTGTCAGAGAACTTCATACTAAGAAGGCGCATTTGAGTAAAGGACCAAAATTGGGAGAGGGTAGAAAGCCACAGAGTATTTGGAGGAGAATATTTCTGGCTGCGAGAATAGTCAGTGCAAAGGCCCTGCACAGGAAGTGTGCCCGTCCTGTTTAAAGAACAGCATGGAGGGTAATATGGCTGCAACAAAGGGAGCAAGACTCAGAGAAAGAGAAAGGGAGATCAGCAGTCAGGTTGCACAGGGCTTTTGGGATTATTGTAAAGACTTTGGCTTTTACGCTGAGTGAGAAAGGAAGTCCTTAGAGAGTTTTGAGCAGGAGTGGCATCTAACTTGTGTTTTAACATGCTCATTCTGGTTGTATGAGAATCAAGGACCTAGGTATTAAGTGAAAGATGAAAATGACAAGGGAATTCAGAACAGGCCTCCTTGGCATGAGAATTATTTGAAGATGACGTGATCAAGACCTTAAGGGTCATGAGAAACTTATCTCTCCCTGAAAGAATTTAAATTTGGAGGCTTGTCCAAAATAAGAGTTATTACCAGAGATAACATTTTATGACATACCTGTAGAGCAGGGCAAACATCTAATTATTGAAACTTTGCTTTTCTTATCTTTCTGCAAATGACCTTACCTAATGTGTCCTACCTAATACTTAGCTCAGAATGACACACACATTTCATTTTAATTTTCCGTCTCTAAACATCTTATGTATGTGGGGTTTCTGACTGTCTCATGTATGTGGGGTTCATATATATATATATATATATATATATATATATATATATATATAATTAAATAAAGTCATTTTTATCTTATTAGTCCATCTCGTATCTATTTGATTTTAGACCAACCAGAAGAACCTAGTGGGAGAAAGTTTCTTCCTTCCCTATAGTGGCATGATCCAGGGTGACATCAGTGGATATTGTGAGAATGAATCCAATTCCAGATATATTCTGAAGGGACAGCAACAAGATTTGCTGACAGTTTATTGCAAGATATGAGAGGAAGAAGGGAAGCAAGAATGACTGAGAAATTAATTGGCCTGTACGACTGGAAAACTGAAGTTGACATCAGCCAACATTGGAAAAGCTACAAGTAGAGTAGCCTTAGGAGGAAGAACAGAAGTTAAATTAGGACATGAGATGCCTATTTGAGACATACAAATGGAGATGTCTAATGGGCAGTTGGAGGAGGCCAGCAGGGAGCTGTGGGCTGGAGATATAAATTAGGAGTCATTAATGCATAGATTATATTCAAGGCATGACAACAGAAGACACCAACAAAGAAGCAGAATAATTGGAGAAGAAAAGAGTCCCAGGACATTCCAATATTGAAGTCAATGCGATGAAAAGGAGCAATCTGTAATCTTGGAGACAAATGGAGTGATAAGAAGACTGGGATGTGCTGGAAGTTAAGTGGAGGGAGTGTTTCGGGAAGAGGGAATGGTTAACTCTGTGGCCAATACTGCTGATAAGTCAAATATGATGAGGACTGAGAGTTGACCATCAGATCTTAGATAACCTTTACAAAAACAGATTTGGTGGTGGAGTGGGAACAAAGGTCTGGTGAGAATGGGTTCAAGAGAGAATGAGAGAAGAAATTGGACATGTGGAATAAAGCTCATTCTTTTGAAGAGTTTTACTGTAAAACAAGGTTTCTCAACCTCAGCACTACTGACATTTTGGACCAGATAATTCTCCTTTGTGGTCGATCGTTCTATGCATTGGAGGATGTTTACAGCTTTCTTGGTTTCCACCTGCTAGACACCAGTAATATCTTTATCCCTTAGTTTTGATAACCAGAAATGTCTACAGACATTGCCAACTGTCTGCTGGGAAGCGGGCAGGGATGTGCACCCACAGCTGAGAACCACTGCTCTGAAAAGGGAGCAGAGAATTTGAGTAATAGCAGAAGTGGGCCCAGAGACATTATGAATGTTTTTATTTTTAATAATGACTTAGTAGAAATAACCACATTTGTATGTCATGAGATTGATACAGTAGAGAAAAGAAGGGAGGACCTAGCAATGAAACAGAGAATAAAATCTTATGAAAGAGGAATCTACCTGGAGTGTGTGGGTAGAGTGGAGATAGATTTTTGATGAAAATAACCAATACATTTTTTTAAAAGTATTATAAGTCAGACAGAGAAAAGTAAATACTGTATGATTTCACTTCTATACAGAATCTGAGGAACAAAAAGAACACACTACTCAAAAACAGACTCAGAATATAGAGGACAATCTAGTGATGGCCAGAGGAGAGAGTAAGTGTAACTGCCCATGACCTTCATTTCTTTAATATGAGTTTTGCTGTAATGCAAGCTAGCTTTGGTTAGCCTCTTAGGACTATGGCTCCCTTGCATACTTTTCCCCAGATCCTTCTACCTGTACATATACTGTATGACCACTCCTTTTAAAAATTAAGCCCTTAAGACATTAGGTCAGTGTCAAATGTATCTAAGAAAAAAGCTTCAGGTTTATCAACCATTTAGTTACTAGACTATAGTAACTAAACCTCACACTAAAATAAGGCTTTAATAAAACAAAGACAACCCCTTGTCCATAGTTATGAAAGTGAAATGGCCCCATGGACCTCATCCCCTGGAAACCGGTTAGAACAATGCTGTCACTGACATCAGGACCTGAAGCCATGTTCAATTCCTTCCTGCCCTAGCCTTGACCTCCAAATCCTATAGTAACCACAATTAATACTTTTCCCTTGTATAACCTAGCCACCAGAGGCCACTAGGGAGCCAGGGTTTTGAGAACACTAGCTCACCTGTGCCTCAGATTTAGAACCAATTCCTTAAATAATCCTCTATTTTCTTTGCTGATAATGCACCTGCTCATATCTTATTTTGGTTTGAGTGTGTGCAGGCAAGCGGACCCTTTTGAGTCCACAGTAATATAAGTGATTAACTTATCAGATTTGAGGTAAAGCAACTTTCTGTTTGCTGTGTGGAGAATAGTTTGAAAGGAAGCTGGAAAGGATGTAGGAAATGATTAAAAGAGAAATTCACAGTAGTTTAGATTAGAGTAGTTACACAGTGGTGGAGAATAGCGAATGGACTCAAGTAATGTTAGGAAATAGAATCAATAGGATCAGTGGATTATAGGATGTGACTGGCAAGTAAAAGAAGGAAGAATCTAAGATAACTATACTTTTTTGAATAATTGACATTGATTGAGAAAGGAAGAGTGATTAAAGAGGCAGGTGATGGAGGTGGGAGATAGGGAGCTCTGTTTGGGGCATGCTACACTGAAGCTTTCCTAGAAATACGTTAATGGAAATGAGACAGAAATCTGGGTGTGTGTAGGGGGGTGGGATTTAAATCTGCCCCCTCAGCATATCAATGGTAATAGCATCTTCTTGAATGAGATTAGTTGGAGAAAGGGATTACAGAGTGAAAAGAAGGCTTTGGATAAAGTCTTAAGGAAGAAGTAGCTTAAGATACCATGAAAGCCAAGGGTAAAGAGTGAAAAAATCTGTTAACTATTTTAAATATTGTTGAAAGGCAATATGAAGATTAAAAGTGACCATTATGACAGTGACGTGGTCATACCATTGAAGTCCAGTTAGATCAGCTTTGGCGCAGTGGTGGTGGTAGAAACCAGGCTAGTGGGAGACAGCCAGGCAGTGCTGAAACCCATCTGAAGTTGATAATCGTGGATTTACAGAGACTGCTAAAGTTGGTGATTTTCCTCCAGCATCTTGGAAGTCCTCATACAGACACAAAGAAGGCAGGTGATTCAGTTCGTCCAGGATTGAGATTCTGCTAGAATCTCAATCACGCTTTGGCAAGCGTGATTGACGTGCTAAGCCATGAAATCCATGCTGGAAGAGGGAGGCTGCAGCAGGTCAGCTGTGAGGATGAAAAATAGTTATGAGTCATGGTGATCTGGAAGGGTGGGAGCACTGTTTTCGAGAGTGGGTTTTCAGGTGTGGAATAGTTTTAGATGTTGACAATATTCAAGGTGTGATCATGGGAGTGGGAAGTTAAGGTGGTGTGTGGGTAAGTTCACTGTGGTGTCCAGGATTCCACCAGCATATGTCTCTGGGGCACTTGTTAATACCACCAAATTTTCTTTCGAAAACAGTACATTATGTGGTCCAAATGAAGTTTTTATCAAATTGATAATAATTGAAAAAATATGTAACTTAGCATGATATACCAATTCCAATAATATATTATATAGAAATTTTTTAAAAGTGATGATAATGGATTATGTTCACAAATGCCTGTCACATTTAACATGTTCAGGTGTTGGGAGCCATTTCTGCTGCCTGTCTTGAGACAAGGTTAAAGTTGCCTGCAAGCTAGAAGTTTGCATGGCAGGTGGGCTCTATGCAGAAGGAGGGAGTTTTGGCTTAATGTAAAGAGTTGAACGTCCCTTGCCCCAGGGAATTGGAGACAGAAAATAGGATAAAAGAGGTTTTAAGCGAACTTATGTAAATGTCAGCAATTGTTAGAATATCTGTGGATTTTGCTTCCCATGCATTTCCAAGAGTATAAATATGCTGTACTTAATAAACTCGGTGCCCAGTATTTACTGTTAGCCCTCCCGACTCTATCTCTTTGTCTCTCTCTCTCTCTCTCTGTCTCTCTCTTTTTTCTCTTTCTCAATCCTCACTCCCCCTCTCAGGAACTGTTCGGTCTTAGCCAGCGGGCTCCGGCATTCAGGTATCTTTTACATTTTAGCAGTCACTTTTGCTCCCTTAAATATTTTAAAAAATTAAAATTCCAGTCAAATTATCACTGTTTTGAAATATTAATGAGAATTGATTCAGACAAGAATCAACAATGAATGTTAAACCTGGAAACGGAGCTCAAGGTACCATGCAGTGCCCGTTTAAATAATGAGCATCCCATTCTAGGTCAAGATTTACAAAAAGGCTATTAGTTTTGCATTTCTTTTTTCAATTATCTGCTAAGTAGGCTAGTCCACAGCTAGAATTGGGATTCTGCCTTTTCTTTGTCAGTCCTCCTATATTTTTTTTCTGCTTAAATTTTCAAATATCTGCTAATACCTGTGTCTTTCTGACCATCCCTGCCCAAATGTTGAATTCCTCTGCCATTTATTTTAGATTACTTGTGTTCCCAATTTGTCAAAACTAGAGATTACTTCTTAACCACAGCCTCCATTATATTTTACCCTTAACTAAATAACCACCATCAGGTTTTTTTAAAGTTTTTATTACAGCATTTTTGGTACTTAGCTTCCTGCTATCCTACGTTTCTATCATAATGAATTAATCCCAAAGATAGAACAAATATAGCTCTTATGTTATCTTTCTTTCTAAAGTCTTTCTTGACCACTTCATCTCCCAGGTAGATGATCTTTCCCCTCCTTTGATCTTGGAGCTTACTTTAATTATAATACCTTTAACATTGTATTGCACGAACTTGTTCATAAAGCTGTCTACCCTATTATAGTTTATGGGCAGGGACCATGTTTTACTGGTCTGTCTTTACCTGGATGCCTAATACAATAACTAGTAAATAACAGATGTTAACCATAGAAGTTTAAAAAATCTACTGGCTCTACTGCTATCTATTTCTAGTCTTGTCACCTCAAATTCATAGATACTATCACTTGTTCACAGATATTTTGGCACCAGGGCCACAGTCTTTCTACCTCAACTTCTACGATTACCTTGGTGACATTAACATCCCCATCAATGACCCATTCAATACCCTGCTCTTTCAGTTCCTTGACTCCAAATACGAAAATAGAGATCTCAATAACTATAAATCGATACCAAATTTATGGCTGAAATTCCTTAAAATTGTCCTTGAGAAACTCCTATTAATATAGTGTTAGAACTGGTATTTCAGTGTGAATTTTACTCACTAATGACATTGAAACCAAGTAAAATCATATTCTACAAAATTTACTTTAAAATTAAAGAAAGAGTAGAGGAATTTGGGATTTTGATGCCATCATGAAGGGTCTGAATTACCCGAATCTTGAGCCACCACACATTCAAACTTCCTGTTATGTGAGTAATCAATGCCTTTTTTTGTTTAAGCCAGTTGACTTTGAGTCTTCTATACAAGTAGTTTAAAACATTCTAACAGATTTTTAAAAATAAAAATAAATAAATAATTGTTTCAGAAATAGGTTATCAAAGGATAAGACTAATCTGCACTTATTATAGTGTTATTGACTAATGAACTATTTCATCTTGTGCCGTTGACTTTAAACAAAAAGATGACCACATACGTCTCCAGCAAAATAGGTTTATTCGGGAACAACAAATTCCGGACAGGTGATTAAATGGAAAATTACTCACGAGTCCTGAGAAATAAAGAAGAGGAACACTCTTTTATGAATTTGGGAAGAGCTGTTGTAAGTGAGGAGTCCACTGGAGGAAACTGAAAGTTTGAAGTATAGTGACTTTTCATTGGCTGAGTAATGGCAGCTTCCCTATTGGCTGAGCTGTTAAAAAATAAGGAAGAATCTTGTCTTCCTCCTGATGAGGTAGTAAAGTAGCATCATTTTCTGTCATAGATTTAAGGTTCATCTCTTCCATTTGGAGTCAATAGTGTATTAAGTGACATGTGCATGAGAGTTCTCTCTTCTAGCTTCCTGCCTCCATTTTAAATTATATTTCTGATTATTAATTTTCACATGTCAAATATGGTAGCTACTAGCTACATGTGACTGTTGTGTAGTCCCTAGTCTGAACTGGGAATTCTATAAGTGTAAAATAAATACCATATTTTGAAGGCTCACAACCCCTCCCCCAAAAAAGTAATTAATCTTACTTTTTTTTTTTACTGTTTTTAATGTGAATACTAGAAAATTTAAAATTACATATGTGGTTCTCATTATACTAGACAGGATTGATCTAGAGAATCCAAGAATTGTTATATCATTTGTCAACTGAGGTAAGTCACAAAATTCCTTGAAATGCTTTATATGTGACACTTTTCAAATACTATTTATATAGCAAGATTCAGATATAAATTGTGAATTTCAGGAATTATTTATAATTACAAATGTGTAATAGAACATATATGTGAAAGAACAAAGTGTTCGTGGCACAAATTCATTTATGTACTTGCTTTTTCTACCCCAAATTCATGCTTGCTAAGATATTAAGGGCAAGGGGATGGGAATAGATAAAAGGAGTGCATTCAAGATTTTTAAGTTTAACAAGGGCAGAGAAATAGAGAAGTTCAAGGAAGTTCAATCTCAGACTAATACTTAAAACATTTTCTACTTAGATTATTCTCTCTATATCTTCTTCATGCAATGAGTTCATGCAGTTGTTCCACACAAAATATTAAATCTACCAAAAGAAAAAAACCTCCTCAAAGAGTAATGAAAGCAGAGACAATTTATTTCTGGACAGTGTTCCCAGGAGAACATACCACCACTAGGGAGCAGCATAGGTTATTTCTTGGGTACTCAGCATCAACATCAATTTCAAAGACAACCAGCTACATTTGCACAATGCTTTCCAGTTAATAAATTGCTCTTATCACTCATTTGTATTATAACATGATGAGGGATATTCTATTCATACCCTCATTTTTCAGATGCAGAAGTGAAGGCCTGTAGAAGTCAAGATCACAGTGCCAGGAAGTTGTAGAGTTGCAATTGTGTTTTTCCACTCTAAAGTTAGTGCTCAGCTTAATAAATATTGAGAGAGTTAATGATCAAAGACAACCTCCTGGATGCATGAGTTTCAGCTTAAAAGGAGCAACCACTAAATGTTTCAATTCTAGGGTCTACCATTGATTTTCTATCAGGTCATCTATTGTTGAGTAGGAAGAGAGGTATAACACTCCACATTAACTTTAAGTGCATTCCAATTTTAGAAAATTAAAATATAAAAAAGGAAGTGTGTTGTAAACTTAAGGAAATAGCGTACATAAATAATTCAAGTTTATATACGTGTGTATATTCATGTTTATGTGTGTGTGTGTTGATAATCTTTTAGAGAAATTGGTACAGCAATCAGTACTTTTATTTATTTATTTATTTTAGGCAGGCAACCTTTGGTTGACCTCACAGATTGCAAGGACCTTGTCAGCCTATAATCCCTTTTTTATTTATTTATTTTTATTTTTTATGCTTACAGCACCTGGTCTTCCTAGGTGGTCTCCCATCCAAGTACTAACTAGGCCTGATCCTGCTTAGCTTCCAAGATCAGATGGGATTGGGTTTGTTCAGGGTGGTATGATCGAAGACATGTTTTTTATTCTTGGTCTTGTCTTTATAATTCTTCCTCTTCTTTCATACAGAAGTGCATTTATCTTGTACCTCATTGCCTGAGGGTCAGTTCTCACTTGAAATCTCAAAGTGATGTTCACTAGATTCCTGATTCATTAACAAAGTTAAGGAAGAACCTGTGGTTTTCTACTCTTCTCAAAAGCATTTTTCTCTTTTAAGAAGGCAATGAACAATTTCAGGTCAGGTAATAGTGGTGGCTAGTGTCAAAGAGGAACTATTTTGCAGCATTGCTCAATAACATCAAGGAGGTGGATGCATTCTCCACCCTTATGTTGTATCCTTATGAAGGACCACTTCTTTCTTGCCTTACGTGTATTTCCATCTGCTCATGATGATCAAACAATTTTCCACATGTAGGAAATATGATTGCTTTAGAACCAAGGTTTTTGAAAGGCTGAGAAACCATGGGCTAAAACTGAAATGAAGGAATTAGATTAGGTCATTTGAAAGGCTTATTCATTCAACTAACATTTAGAGAATACCTACTATGTATCTTGCACTAGACTGGCACTAAGAACATTAAAATAAGAAAGTAGTTTTCAGACAAAAAGAAAAACTTTCCAATGACACATAGTAAAACCAAGACAGTGCCAACATTAAATGCAAAATGGGTGTTCGTACCTGGGCAGAAAATCCTTTCTCCTGGTATTTATATTTAAAGAAATGATAATGAAACACTGTTTAATAATGATGCTCATCTTTTGGTCTTCTCAGCTTTGTGTGGTTCCATTTCACACTCTAGCAGGGTTGGTCTCTCTGACAAATAAATTGTGCAGAAGTGATAAGACAGCTTCCATCTTGGACCCTCTTGCTTTTCCCGTGTCTTGGATCACTACTAGCTCAAGAGAGGTCAGTGGCAATGTTGGGAAAGGCCCAAGTGGCAGGGAACTGAAGCAGCATCTCCTTCTGCTGATGCAGTCTAGCCTTCAGAGGCCACTGCTTTGGCCAACAGTCTGACTACAACTTCATGAGACCTGGAGCCAGAAGCACCCAGGTCAGCCACTGCTGTATTTGAGATCCACAGAAACTGTGAGGTAATAAATGTTTGTTGTGTGAAGCTGCTATTTTGGGGAGTAATTTGTTACACTATGTTGAAATAACTTTCTAGGCCCCAAATGGAGCCGCTTCTGCCGGAGTTGCCACATCAGCAAACCGAAAGTTAAATAATGTTCGTGTCCCTGTAAAGGCTCCACTTGACTGGAAACATGGTCTATCCAGTCAGCCTTCCTTCAATGACAAGCCAACTCTGGGATCCTCCCATAATATTGTTTTCTTTTTTACTTCTATTTATAATGTTGATGAAAAAAAATTGATTTCTGGCAAGGTTACTCTCTGTGTGGAGTTTGCACGTTCTCCCTTTGTCTAGGAGTGTTTTCTCTGGGGACACCAGTTTCTTCCTACATCCCAAAGTGGTGCCTGTGAGGTGAATAGTGCATCTACATTGTCCCAGCTGAGAGGGTGTGAGTGGCCTGTGATGGAAAGGCATCCTGGGAAGGTGGTCCCACCCTGAACCCCGAGCTATGAGGAGAGGCTCCCGACACCCACAACCACAAACTAGAATAAGAGTGGTATAAAAAATTTATCTTACTTGCTTTTATTAGTCTTTCTAGAATGTATGTATAGCTCACATTTATTTTAGTGTTGAATATTAGAAGTAGTTTGGGTCTTTATGTAGAAGTTTGGTGCTGTTTTTGAGACCAGAAATATGCCGTAAGAACTTAACTTTTATTTACATCAATTAACCTCTGGTAAACTTGGTTTCATTATCTGAGATTTTTGTCTAAAGTCACAGTTTCCAAGAACCTTTTGATAATGTTTGAGGACTACTTTGTTCTTTCTCCCCACCAAGCAGGGTTGGCTCTGAAATGCCAGCTGGTGAGATATTTTCCACTTGTCTTTTCCTTGTTCTTCATCCTTCACCCCATAAAATCTCCTTGCCTTCCATTCCATTTTGCAGTTCTCCAAAGGAAGACCATTTACTTTATGAAGGGTTGAAGTTTCTTTGTGTCACCTAAATTGTCTCTTTTAGTCATTTTTGAACAGTTTTTGGCAATGAGGAATGGGATTTGAAATGCTAACTGCTAAAAGGACAAAGAGACTTACAGGTGTGTTGCCGGCTGGGCACTTTGAGTTCGCTCTTTCTCTCTGGTTATCAAAGCCTATGGGTAAGTCACTTTAGGATTTGAGGTCTGCTCCCATGCATGCAACTCTATGATACAAACAAACTTTATTTTTAAAAAATATTTTAAATATATATAACTAATATATATAATGCACATATATAGTTTCCAGAAAGGCTGTTGGATCCTACAAAGGGTCTCAGTTGGTTATATTGGGAGTGTGCAGTGGGAAGTAGCCATTAGGAGAACCATAAAGCCTCAAGGTAATTGTGCAACATAAACTGCTGGGAAAATAAACAAAGACAAGAAATTCGAACTGTTTTGACCATCAAAATCAAATGGGAATCAACATGTTTTTTCCATCTCCCAAGAACACCTCCCATAGTCTTTATGTCTTAGTCAATGGCATCTATATCCACCGCTTGCTTAGGTCAAGCACCTTGTAGTCATCTTGAACTTTCTTTCTCTCACACACCATATTCAATCTGTCAGTAAATCCCACCAACTCTATCTTCTACATGTGTACAGAATCTAACCACTTTTTTTACAGCCACCAATATGGCCAAGTAATTATCATTTCCTCCTTGGATTATTGCAACAGCCTCCTAAGTGTTTTTCTCATTTCTGCTCTTGCCCCTTGCAGCCTATTCTCAGCAGAATAGCCAGACAGAAAACTTTTATTAGCAGGTATAATTATGATTCAACTCTGCTCTATACCTTCCAGTGGTTTTCTCTCTCATTCTGGGTGAAAGCCAAGTACTGATGATGACCCATAGACCCTGTGCGATCTGGCTCCTTACCTCCCTGTCCTCTTCCACTCTTCCCCATCTTGTTTTTTTTGCTGCAACCACAGAGTAATCTCTGTGGCTTTTCCCACATTCCAGGCATGCATCCATCTTCAAATCTTATTTATCCCTTTATCAACCTCATATTTTTCTTTATTGTCAACTTTGCAGAGATGCCATCCCTGACTACGCTTTTCATTCATTTGATATATGTTATATATTGATATATATTGATATATATTTCATTCATTTGATATATATTGAGCACCCACTCTGTGCCATGTACTACTCCAGAATCTTGGAATATAATAGGGTATTAAACAGATGAAAATTTCTGCTTCCATAGAGTAAGGGGAAGCAGATGATAAACAATACCCATAACAAAGTCATCAACTTGTAAAAAGTAGAACATGTGATAGAGGATCAAAAGTGATGCATTTCAGTGATCAGGGCTGTCCTCATTAAGAGGATGCTATTTAAGGAAATATTTGAAGGAGAAGAGGGAGTTAGCTACTGAGGTGTTTGCAAATCCCCTTCATATCTTCTCATACTTTCTATCCCTTTCTTGCACAATTTTCTCTTTATTTAGCCTTATACCATCTAATATACTGTAAAATTTTTATATAAATAAGAAAATGATTTCATTAACTTGTTTCATCTTCTATAATAAAATAATGTAATAAAATTAGCCTCTGAGATGCCTCTGAGAGAAGCCTTTCTGGTCCTTGGGAAAAAAATAGTTCTCTTTAAGAGAGAATAGACTTTAGCTAAAACCAAGTACCAAGTAGACTTTAGGGAACCCTGCTGCTTTTGATATGGAATCCTGTTGGATTTGGTATAGGAAATCAATCAATAAAAATACCTGAAAGGAGGAAAGAATATTTTATGATATTCAGGAAAGGATTTTTTTTCTCTTTCTTTCTCTCTTCTCTCTCTCTCTCTTTCTCTCTCTCTCTGTCTCAGCTTTTGTAAAATGGAACAGGAAGACTGAATCCTTAGGTACTGATAGGCAGTCTGTTTTTTTAAAGCCATGAAAAGGCTGTGGAAAAGAAAGAAGGACTGCAGGGGTTTTAACGCCCATAAAACTGCTTTGATAACAGGGAATCAACAGTCCCTGGACAAGCCAAATAAGTCAGAGTGAGTTAAATATAAGCCATGGGTAGCTCAGCATCAGATAAAATTATAATTTATAATAATTAATGGGGCAAAATCAGTATTTCTATACAAGAGAAGTCATAGTTATTAATATTTTGGTGAATGGATGATTGAAACGAAAGCATTCTATGATATTTTATGATCAATACTGTTCTTATCTTTCATTATTTTTAAAAAAATGTCATTGACTATAGTCAGTTCCAGGTCTGACATGTTTTTGTAGCTCATGCACAATGATGAAGAATGCTATCAACCTGTGAAATTTTGGGGGTATAATTGGAGATATTTGGGGGCTGATGAATTTGTACTGCTCCATTTAGACTTTTACTAATCATTAGATCTCTCTTGTGACTAATGATACAGCATGAGTTTGTAAGATTAACTTCATCGTTTAGGGATCAGATCTGAAGCCTTGGCCTCATTAGCATAGTAACTAACAAGCTGAGCTAATTGGTCACACATTACAGTAACTTACAAAATGATTATTTATGGTACACCAAAGATAAAGTCTTAAAGTATATTTGTGGCAAGCACAACATTTGGTTTATTTATAACATTTAAAAATAAGGAGAATAATAAACAGTAGCATACCATACTTCTAGGCATGCATTTTACAATACTAAACTATTTCCTAAAGGAATGTTTTGCAATATAATATGAATCTATAACCCCCTTTTTAATGAACATAAAATTTTCTAATTGAAATTGAAAATGCTCCAACTGAAAATCATTGCTATCATCTACATTTTATCACCAGCCAAAATAAAGTTATGAAGCTTTATTCACTATAGTCAAATGTAAAATATTATAATATTATTGCTTTTACAAACTACAAATGTACTTCCTAAAATGTCTGATATATCTTTTCTTGTTCTTCCCCTCCTGCTCATTTTATCTCTAACCAGCCGGGCTCAAAATTGAAAGCATATGTCTTTGGATATGATTTTCTACAAATATATGCAGGTGTTAATGTATAATTTCAAAATATAAATATAATTTGCACACAAGTAGATAGTTGGTTCAAACTTTTATTTAACCAGCAGGTTAAAAAAAAACAGAACAAATAAGAATATGAGACTAATATAAATGATAAGTAAAAAATAAAAAGAAATTCTGATATTAGATTACTAGATAATATGTAAATCTGGATAATGTCCTATATGGCAATAAACCATAAACTTCAGGGTAAGTTTTTCTTTAGGACATAAATCATTGCAGTTGATCAGTTTTTATAAGTTAAACATCTAACTTCACAGACCTAAGACCATAATGAGTAGTGATATTAAAAGATAACAGAATCATCTTTTCTTCAAATTTCTGGTAATTTTTCTTAATACAACTTATAAAAATGTGACTATGTGATACAAATAGTAAATGATGGTGGGACTTGGGGGCATGCTTTTGCAATGATTATGTAAGATCATACTACCTTTCCCTATCCATGGGTTTGCCATGATCACTTTTCCCTAGAATATTTAAGAAATTTTGTTTATCTTATGCCAACTCTTGAGTAATCCTCTTGACTGCTGCCTTTCTTGTCTTTCTGTCCTTCTTCATCTCATGTTGTTCTCTCTGGAACTGATTACTATTCTTTTTGATACTAGCAATGCTTACATATTCTAGAAAATAGGCCTCCCATGATTGGATGCAGAAGGATAGATGAGAAACTGGCTATACTTCCCTTTTTTACTTCATCTCTTAATTTCATACCTTTCGACACTAGGCTGCACAGATGCATCTGACTCACCTATTTTGTTGGGAGTAAAGAGAATAGCGACATAGAGAAAAATCTTAAGCTGTATGCTGCATGTCATTATTCCCATTGCCCAAGAAAAAGCTCCCAAAGGCTAGAATTTTTGTAAAAAATTTCCTTTGTGGACATAACTCCATCTCCTGCTCTTGATTCCACATTTCTCAGAGGTTTCTTTCTTATTCATAACGGCACTATATGAACCTCTAATTCTCTTTTGAGAAACCCACTTCTCTCTTCACAAGAATGTAGCTGAGCTTCCTCTCCCACGTAATCTTTGGACATTGATAATCCACACCATTTCTGGATATCTGAGTTATTCAAGCTAGAACATCATCCTTGGGAGGATCAGAATGACAGTCTAAGGTGGGAACTCTTCTCCAAGTCAAACCTTTTTTTTCAGTCCCTCTTTCCCACCCCTCCTTCAATGTTAAATAAAGATATACTCTCTTGTAAGCCTCTAATGATCAAATTTAATATACATATATTTCCCAAAGACAAAGAAAGGTACCTTTTAGAAAGGAAGAGAAACCTTTAGCAAAATATGATCATTTGCCAGGGTCCCTGCTAATATACACGTGAAAAAACAGCATTTATTACTGTGAGTAATAATCAATACCCTTTAGTGTAGTTTCTTTGAAACTATGCCTTATTCAACTACTCTTGACCATCTGCTTTTGTTCTGTACCCTTTAATACAGAAGAAACTGGGTAACCTTTGAAGTTACCACATTACCGAGAGCAAAATGGAACATTTCTATTTCACTTTTTTTAAGCAGAGAAGAGCCATGATAGGGTTTCTTTTCCTCATGCACAGAAATCATCTTCTCTTTCCAGTAACCAGCAAGAGACTTCTTCTAGTTAAATGTACTGTTTGGCAAGAACATAACAGAAAGTTCTTAAGCATTGTTATGGGCTAAATTATGTTCTCTCAAAATACATGCTGAAGTCCTAACCCTCAGTACCTGTGAAGGTGAACTCATTTTGAAATAGAATCTTTACAGATGTAATCAAGTTAAAATGAGGTCATACTGAGTCAGGAAAGGCCTTAATCCAGTATGGCTGGCATTTTTATAATAAGAGACAAGAGACAGACACACATGGAGGGAAGATGGACATATGAGAATGAAGACAATGGGTTATCACAAGCCAAGGAATGCCCAGGACTACTATGAAGTAGAAAAAGCAAGGGAGGATCTTCTTCTGGGCTGGAGGGAGCATGGCCTTTCCAACACCTTGATTTTGGACTTCTAGCCTCTAGAACTATCGGGTAATACATTTCTGAGGTATAAAATCTCTCAATTTGTGGTGCTTTGTCATGGCAGGAAACCAATATAAACATCATTGTCATTATCATTATAGGAACCATTAATGGCATCTGCTGTGTTATTTGTTCAATTGATTTGTGCATTGGATGAGACTAAGTTCTGGAGTAAAATTCTGGCTCTCACTAGGTGTGTTTCTTAGTGTAATAAGTATAATGGTTACCTATTATTTCTACTATTTTCTCAAATAATTATAATAACTTTGAAAAGTTGATATTAATATCCTCACATAACAATAGAACCTTCTGAGGCTTGGAGAAATTCACCATTTACGCATGTAACTGGAACTATTAGATAAGTTTTAAATATATTTTTAAACTTGTTATTTTGAAATAATTCCAAAAGCACAAAAAATTACAAGAATAACACAAATAACACTCACATATCTTTCACCCAGACTCCCCAACTGTTAACTTTTTAAAACTATATTTCCTCACATTGATTCTCTCTCTCTCTCTCTCTCTCTCACACACACACACACACACACACACACACACACACACACACACACACAGAGACTATATATGATTTATACAGTTTTGTTTTTTCCTCTAAGCCACTTGAGAATGACAGACACATGTTTTATTCTGTCTAATTAAACAATAGAAATAGAAAGAAATTTAGTGTTGATACATTATCATGTTGGATATTTATTTAGTGAACTTTTTATCTAGGAATAGCATACATACAAAAAAGTGCCCTAATCATAGATATACAGCTTCATGAATTCCACTGAGAAGACACACCCATTTAACTACAAGACATTCCAGGGACTAGATCATTATCAACACCCCAAACTCCCCACCCTCTGTTCTTTCCCAGTCACTACCTACTCCCCAAAGGTAACCATGATCTTGACTTTTATCATCATATATTTTGCATGTTTTTGAACTTTATGTAAATGAAACTACATAGCCACATTCTTTTGTTTTTGCTTTAGATAACTGGCTTCTTTCACCAAATATTATACGTGTGATTCTTGTTGTTGGGTACATTGTAATTTATTTGTTATTACTGTATAGTATTTAGTTGTATGAGTACATCCCAGTTTACCTATTCTACTGCAATTGGACATGTGGACTGTTCCTAGTGTTGGCAATGAACACTTTTGTACACATATTTTGGTGCACATGTATATACCTTTCTGTTTGGTTTATTATTGGAAATGGAACAGTTAGATCATAGAGTGTGCAAAAGTTCAGTTTTGGTACATATTGCACTGCCAAATAGTTTACCAAGTGACTATACACTCTTAAGCAATATATGAGAGCTCCAGTTGGTTTGTTTAATAATAGCCCTCTGTGGCAGGTGAGTAGTTGTATCTCACTGTGGTCTTAATTTGAGTTATCCTGGTGACTAGTGTGGTTGAGCACTCTTTTATATACCTACAGACCACCTGAATATCTTTTTGGATGTGCCCATGAAGTGCTAGATTTTAAATTTCCCTACTTAACCACAAAGTTAACTTTTATAGCCATTATTGTAAATTTTTCTTACACACCATAAAGTAAAATTTAACTGGGTCAATATGAACTAAATGAATACTCTTATAGCAATAATGGTATAAGTGCACTACCTATAGTTATTGTATTATCTATTTATCACTGCACATATGTCAATAAATTATTTCAGAACTTAGTACTGTAACACTAAATGTTCATTATGTCACTAATTTTCTGTAGGTCAAGAATCAACACAGGTTAATTAGGTAGTTCTGGCTCAGGGTCTCTCGTGAGGTTATAGTCAAAATATCAGCTGGAGGTCTTACTTCAAGTTGGCTCAATCACACGGCTTGTGAGTAGATGCTAGCTGGTGGCAGGAGGCCTCAGATCCTTACAACATGGCTCTTTTCATCAGGCTGCTTGAGTTTCTTCAGGTTGGCTTCCACTAGAGTGAATGATCCAAGAGAGAGAAAGACAGAAGCTGCAAAGTATTTGATGACATGGCTTTGGAAGTCACACATCATCCTTTCCTCAGTATCCTATTGGCCGCACAGGGTAGCCTTATTTGATGTCAGTACACAAGGACCATCTTGGAGGTTGGTTGCTGCAGTTGTTCTTACAAACTCAATTGCCCGAGCTCTTTTTAAAATGTAAATTAAGTAGAGGGAAAAAAGTCCTTACTTCATACATGTATATTTTTATGACAGATATAATAAATTTATTTCAGGGTAACTAATTTCTATTTGTTTTACATGTTTTAGAGATTCTAGGGGTAAATGAATTTTACTCCTTTCAGTATAAAGCATACCTTTCTTGTATATACTTATAAAAATACCTATTAAAGCTTCAGAAGTCATAAAATTAAAGAAAATGATTGTAGACATTGTATTAGTCTGTTCAGATCACCATAACAAAATACAAGAGACTGCCTGGCTTAAACATCAGAAATTTATTTTTTACAAATAAATTTGTGAAATCTGGAGCCTGGAGTCTGAGTAAGGGTGCCAACATGGTTGGGTTCTAGAGAAAGGCTCTCTTCCTGACTTGCAGACAGTAGCCTTTTGCTTGTCTTCACATGGCTTTTCCTTGGTACATGCAAATGGAGAGTGAGCTCTCTCTCCTTCCTCTCTCTCTCTTTCTTTTTTTATAATGTCACCAAACATATTGGATTAGACCTGCCCTTATGACCTCATAATCTTAGTTACCTCCTAAAAACCCTTTCTACAAATATAGTCATATTGAGGGTTGGAGCTTCAACGTAAGAACTTGGGGAGGTGACACAGTTCCATCCCTAGCATATTTAAACATGTCTTGGGTTCTTCTCTCACTTTTTTCTTCCTCTTTTTCATCTTTGATAACCTATGGAACAAACAGAGTTTGTATGTATAAAAGTATTTTGCAGTAATGTCAATATCCATGTAAAAGATCATTAATCAGCAGCTATTCATGGAGTAAGAGATGAACAAAAGAGAAGAGAGAAGGTTAAGGCAGAGAACAAGCCTAGGCAGTCAGAACTATTGCATGCTAAACATTATATTCCTTGGAAGATATGATCCAAGTATTGTATGCTTGCTTATCTATCTATCTATCTGTCTGTCTATCTATCTATCTATCTATCTATCTATCTATCTATCTATCTATCTATCATCTATCTATCTATCTTTCTATCATCTATCTATCCATCCATCTGTGTAATCTATCATCTCTTTTTAATATTTTTCACTGAGTAAACCAATAGTCATCTTTTCATTTTTAACTCTTACCTGAGGAATATATAAATAATTACAAGTATAGTAAGCATTCATAAAACATTCTAGTTCTTGCAGCATTTTAATCCATTAAGTTTTCTATGTCATCTTACCAGTTTGCTTACAGTAATCTAACATATTATGACAAAGTCTAGTCACTATCCAATAGTTTCTCTTGGTTGTGCTCAAAGTTGAAAAGTACTCTTTAAAATATACTCTTCTATCCTATTTCTAGTCTTCTTGGCATATGTTAAAATTAAATAAAAGGGCTAGACCAAAACTATATGACTTAAGATGTTCATCACAGAATCAAAATAATTAATATTTACTGAGAAAAGCTAGGTACTATGGTTGTTAACTCTTTTGTATGCATTATCTTGTTTACTATTGCAACCCTATACAGTAGCTTGTTTTATTATCCTAACTTTTATAGATAGAAAAACTGCTGTTTAGAGAGAGATATTAAGTAATGTGATAATGTGATTAAGGTCAGATAGCTAATAAACAACAGAGCCAGCCAGAAACTGAACCAAGTCTGAAACCAATAACCTCTGTAAAAAATTGTGTTCAGCAATAGAATTCTCACGTGTATTATAATTTCAATAAAATATAATATTTTTATATTTTGTTGGAAATTATGTACCTAAATACTTTTTTTGCCTTTAGAAAAATGTTTATATTTTAATAGTAAATAAAAGAATAAAATACACACTGATGTGATATACATATAATGATCTCAGCAATTTAAAAAATATATGAATATTTGTTCCATAGGTAAAAAGGGGAAAGTAGCATAAATAAGTATTAATAACATTTATCTCTACATGTGTTAAGACTATGGATGATAGTCTCTTTGCTTTCTTATTATACATTCCTGTAATGAACATGTATTACTTTTATAATCAACAAAAAGGTAATAAAATTCTTAATAGTTTCAATATTAGAGAAGAAATATAAAGACTTGGTTTCTATGATTAAATGATTAAGTCATTCAATAACTGCTGTATTCATTAAAAGGTGCAAACCATTCAATTTGAGTCCTATTTCTGATGTGTGTAACTATCAGATGGTCAGACACAATGTAATATTCTTCTCCTTGCTGTATTCTCTTCTTCCTTCTGCCTTATGTTGAAGATAAAGCAGAAAATGTGTGTTTCTCATTGGGAGGTTGGCATCGGAATGAAATGGCTGCTTTTCTCAGCTTAAAAAAGATAAAAGGAGTTATCAAGTAATGTTTTCTTTCACCTAAGGATGTTGGTCCCACTCCAACAATTGGAATTGATTGAACTCCAGTGCTTGCAAATTTGAAAGCCTAACACAGGGGATCTGCTCACTCTGAATTTTACAAATCAATGGATAAACTCGAAACAAAAACCCATTACAGAGCACCTTAATGTTTATCTGTTTGGCAAGATAAACACTGGTAAACAAGCATTTTCAACTGTGAGCTTTAGTAATAACACTATGAGATTTCTACTGGATTTTAAAATTTTGCACAGAACTATAAAGATAGGACAAACCCAAAGGAGAAAATTGGTTTTGTGAAATTAAGTCTTCTGATACATATTCTCAATTAAATAGTGTTTTATTCATCTAGAGTCATTTCTTTTAACTTTTGATAGCCTTTTTATTATTGCCTATGGAATGTAGCATCACATTAAACAAGTGTGCTGCTGGCATTTAAACAGTGTTGCTTCATGGAAACCTATAAACCATGGAACCAGGCAAAGAAATGATATTTAATAGATATATCCGATGAGCATAATGATTGCTGGTTTACTATTTAGGTTGTCAAATGTAACTCTTGACATTAAATTTAGACTAGTGCTTTAGTGAAATTAATCAAACTGGAGAATAACTTGAAAAATTACCACATCTACATATAATCAGTACTTCTGCATAAAATCTTATTAGATTTTAATCAATAGACCTTGACATCTTGATGAGCTTTACAATCACCATTGATGATGGACCAGCCCCCACCCCCCCCAATATCCAATTTGTTTCAGACCAATACCTTTTAAAAAGACAGTAAAATTGAAGTACTAGAACAATGCAAAAGTGAAAATAAAGATATACAAAATAGAAACAAATTTTTCAATATTTGTTTCAACAGACATACAATTATTGTCCAATTTTTCTAAAAGTTTTAGATCTAAAAGTTTTAAATTACTCTCAATTTCTGTACTTATCTTGCCATAAGCCAGTAACAAACAATTCTCAGATATGCAGTGGTGTAAGGACCACACTTGGTGCTGCTGTGGGTTCCTCTGCTCACCAACAAGCCCTTTGCTGCTGTGTGGCTTGGGTTGGGAATCTGATTAGGGACTGGAATGAAGCTGACTTCATTATCCTCACCTACACCTCCTGTTGCAGACTGCAGACTATAATTATATCAGTGTGGCACCAAGATCTATCACTTGTACTGTCTTGATATCATCCCGGTTCCCAAGGTTCAGATGGCTGTACACTCCAACCGATGTTGGGACCTCATGAATAGTACACTCTGCTCAACCAGTATTTTACACCTATGTGATGAAATAGTTAATAATCCCTGCATTGTCTATGACAGTCACAGTCACAACAATAAAGTTTTAAAAATTTTGTTAGAACCCAATATAATTGCTGACACTGAGTCCCTTGCTATGGCTTATATAGACAACTTAATCTAATTAATTCACTTAATTTTCTTCCAGTTTGAAAGAGTGATTCTTAAGGTCAGCTCAGGATTTAGAATTTATTCAGCATTTTAAAGTTTTTTGTTTTTCTCACTGGTTAATTCTAACATCCCGGGAAATGAATGCAGCCCACAGTCTTCACAGGTGGGGTCCACTTGCTTGGTCTTTTCTGTTGGAGGTAGGCAACATCAGCCGCCATGCTGTTTTTGGCACAGTAAGCATGACAATTGCTTCAAGAGATGGAGAATTCACATTTCTGTAGCTATTGCTGCTTCTTTCCCATGGTTTGTTGGCCTAAAGATCCTCCAGAGGACAGAAAGTTATGACTACCTAAAAATTATATTCATTTTTTGAGTATTTATTTACTTTAATGTTATTGAACTCAATCTGGAAACGTCTATAAGTTTGTCAGCTATTTTGCTCCATCTTTTTAAAACTTAATATGCTGTACTTCTTTAGCTGTGACAAGGACAAACTTTTGACTATATCTGCTTATTCCTCCTGAAATCAAACCATTGATCTCGGCATTCATCAAGTGATATGTTCTAAAACAGCTGTCTTGAAAATGTGGCCCAGGGACCCCCTAAGCCTATTTAAGGGCTTGCCCCAGGTCAAATTTTTTTTCATAATAATACTAAGAAGTTATTTGCTTTTTTCACTCTCATTCTCTCAGAAGCAAAGATTCCAGCAGCTCTATGATATGTGATAACATCATTCTGTGTATTTTTTCTAATTCAAGTCTTAATTTTAAACATGACAAATACCTCTAGATATTTATTCTATAAGCTATAGTTGTTCAGAGTCTTCAGTAATTTTTCAGAGTATAAAAGGATTCTGAGACCAAAAAGTTTGAAAAGGACCACTCTTGAAGAATCATATGGCCATTTGTATTTACAGTGAAATGCAGAGACAATTTTGCCGTGAGAACCAGAGGAGATTTTTTTTTTATTATCTAGTGTGCAATATACCATACTAGTTGGGTAAAGACCTGGCCAGGGAACAGATTCACCTCTAGAGCCTCCAGGTGAAACACAGGCTTGCTTAACACCCTGATTTTAGAACTTCTGATGTCCAGAATTATAAGATAAAAAAAAATTGTGTTTTTTAAGTCACTAAGCCTATGGTAATTTGTTAAGGCCATAACATAAAAACAATGCGGACTTGTTTCAGAGGAAACAAAAATGAGGATTTGTTGATTATCTCCTATGTGCCAGGCCCTGAGCAAGATTACAAAGTCAGTGACTGGAAAAGCTAGGATTCAAATTCAGGTCTGCCTGCACTCAGAGACCAAGCTCTTTTCACTAACCTAGCTTTTTCTGAACAAAATAAAATGTAACGCACTGGTAGGATTGGTGCAAAAACTTTTGAATTTTTCTAAGGATAATTCTAGAAGTCCAGTGCATGATCCGTGTTGCCACAGATCACTAACATGCTTAAGGCCCTGATATCACATTGACCCTGAAGCCCTACTTGGCTATGAATGATCTACTTGACAGATATAGCACCGTGAGTAACTTTAAAGCTACTCAGCGTATTCAAATTAGGAGTTATTTCCCCCCAGGTTGTTCCTTTTTTTTTTTTGCACTAAGAATTAACTCTCACACTGCAGATGTTTATTTACCTTTGAAGATTAAATGTGTGAGTTGTTGCATGTCAAGCTTTGCCTGATGAGAAGGAATTTCTTGGGTGAATCTCATTCAGAATGAGTAAGATGAGATTGTTTGTTTTATTTTTATTTAATGATGAAATAGCTGATCCTTCTGGTCTAATGTGAAATATTTACTTATTACATTGATATTTACCACCAGTTTTCTGCAGGAATATTTTAAAGACAAGATTGGTTTTGAAGTAAATCATTTAGGATGGATGGCACTTGCTTTGAAAGGTAGCTTGAATGTAAACAAGGTAAAAGTCACTCAAAATATCCAAATATTCAGAGATGTAATTTAGGTGCTTCAGAAATGTCATCTTTTTGGGGCAGACACACTGATGGGTCCAAACTTTAAGAGAGCGGTAGCATACAGGACATCTCTATCTTCATTTTGCCTTAATCTTTTTTTTTTTCCCTGACATCATTCATAACTGTTCCAAGAGTATATGTCAGTCATTTCTGAGCTGGTATGAAGCCAGAACTCAAGATACCTAAATCTCTAAACAGCTACCTATTGTGATCACAGCCACTTCTACTAGAGTCCCCATGGGAGATACATGCACTGAAGATGAGGCCAAGCCCACTAATACCATTTACTATTATTTGGGTTTGGTTCTAACATCCTATGTGGAATTCTTAGACTTGAGGACGAGTCCTGAGCTACATAAGACTGAAACATTCCTATGAGTCTTTGTCAAAGATCTAACTTAAAGTTCCTCCAGATTTTCTCACTTAAGTGGCAAAAAGGAAGATAAACACACAGGAAAAAAAAAAAGGGAAATTATGCAGATGATTCTTCCCACCCTCAGCCAAGATCTAGACTGAAGTGGCCTAGTGCTCTACACTGGATCAGGTCTTCCTTTCTTAAGAGAGGAAGTAGAGTTTTGGCGGGGTGCTGAGAAGAGGCAGTTGAAGGAGTTAATTAGTAGATGGAAGGCAGGGCTTAGCTATCTTTCCAGAGAAGCAGCTGGTGGGGAAGTCATTTTAATAGATAAGTCAGGATAGGACCCCTAAGAAACCAAACCCAGCTGGAGAGCATTGCCAGAGAAACAAGGTTTGTGCCCTTTCCTAACCATCGCACTGAAAGTTCTTCTACCTGCCTTAACACTATGGCCCAACAAAGATCTCTTAAAATAACATTGTTTTTTTCTTAAGAATAGTGGGCAGGGAGGACTGGAGCTTAGCTCTGATCCCAGAGGTCATTGACATATATTGTCTAACAGATGATTAATACTATGGTCATGATTTATTTCCCCAGGCATGTCTAGGACCTATCAGCTCTATCAATTGGTAGATGAACGAGAGCTCATGCTCTTCCCTACCAGCCTTGCATGGTGCCTGTGCTGCCTCATTCCGCCAGCATTCCATTTAAATCAAGGGAGGCATAAGGCTCTGCTGTTTGCATTGTGATGAGATGTATCTGATCGTAGCATTTGAATGTTCTGGGATGCTATGCGGCAGTGCAGCTACAAGCATCAATCAATTAGTCGGCTATTAAGTTCATACTCCCAGGCAATGGCATAGTTGGCTTCACGCTGACTTTGTTATATACAAAATCCCCAAAGAAATAATATCTTGTCTAAACTCTCATTATATTTTATAGTAGGATGAATATAGATCGATAATAAGTTTTGTTCCAATATAACATTAGTTTCAGAAGAATTTCTCCTTTTTCTTTCTCTATCAAGAAATCAAATTATAAGCATAACAATAAAGGCTTTTCTACTTAGGGACTCTGTGAAGAGAACAATGGGTTCCTTTTTAATATTAATATTTTAGCTTATATTTTAAAATAAGCTCAGGTGATTTTATGCAATGTAGAATTAAATTTGTTTCTCAGAATATGAATTTACATTTGCATGTTTTTGAAAGTTAACCTTTTCTACATGGCAATAAAATTAGATCATTTATTATTAAAATATAATAATTTTACTCTTTCAATTTAACTTGTTAAAATTAGGAAGTACATCCAATGTATATAGAAAACAATAGTAAATAAAATTATGAAAATCCATTATCTATGTATCTACTACCAAGCTTTATTAAAATAATATTATGCCACTTATATTTGAATAGTTTCTAAAGAAATGATATGCCACAGATATAACTGTGGCTATGTTTACTTTTCCCCCACTCCAATACCCTCCCTTGTTCTGAGAGGTTACCATTACCATGAAATTAATTATGTTCATCATAGTGGTTTTTACTATGTGTACATAGAAACTATATAGTGTTATTTTGCATACTGTCATACTGTATAGATCTTTCTTCAATCTGAAATTTATTTATTTATATTATTTATTATTTATTTTTTTGTTGTGATGACATTGGTTTACGAAATCCAGTAAGTTTCAGGTGTACAACTTAGCAGTAAGACATATACATATACATATACATATACATATACATATACATATACATATACATATACATACATATATATGGATATATGTTTATGTATATGTATATGCCTTACTGCTAAATATATATATATATATGTATATGTATATATTGCTCCAATCTAAAATTTTTTATTTTCCAATCTGAAATTTAAACTCAACATTTCAGATAGGATTTTTGACCTGGGGAACCTAGGACATGAATAGAGCTAGATAACCCTTTAAACACCTTTAAATTGGGGTGCAGTTTTCAGATGCTACACGAACTCCTGAAACTATAGGTGCATGTGAATACTCTTCTGAGAAGTAGGTCCATAGCTTTCGCCACATTCTCAACTCCATCTTCCACCTCAGAAACCTTTCTTCAAAATTTTGAGATTCCATTAATATACAGAGCTTTGTTTGTCATAGTGACACATGATTAATTTTTTTCCTATATGTTTCTCTATTCTGAGCAGTATTTAAAAATGATGATTCTATTGCTAGGCTGATTATTTTTATTATTATTATTTTCTTTTGGGAAATCAGTGAGGTGCATTTTGAAGACAGGGAAATAGTTAATAAAACTGCTTATACTGCTCTGACCACTAGAGGACACTAACACAACTGAAAACCGAGAAGGCACCTCGGAGCAAAGAAATTCAAACGACAGAGGAGTCGCTTTCAAGATTGTCACGTATTTATCTCTGTTTACAGATTTCTACATCGAGGTTCTAATATGTTCTAAAACTTCCATGTTCAAGCTATTTTAATGTTATCAGTCTCATGAAACAAACTTAAAGCAGGCCTGAAAGGAAGCCCTTAAATGAATAAACGACACTACAGCTAGATTCTGGCTACTTGTCTAGTCGTTGCTGAATCTGTAAAGACACCAATTGCGGGTCAATTAATTGATTTTTTTTATTAATAAAAATAGATAATGTGTTTTAGGAGTTTACATAGACAAAACCTCCTCTTCACTTTAGACTTTATAGAAATGTTTTGTTATCATTTATGCAATCCTTGTGCATCCTCCCTTCAGGAACATTCTATGTCTTTCTTTTGTCAATGAAGAAGGCCAGTGAAGAAGGCCGTGGACATTTCGCATCCTGAAAGCTGTGCTGCTGGGACTGGCAGACAGCAGTAACTTCACCATAGACCCTGCCCATCACCCCATTTGCTTTTCTGTCTGTCTACTAAGGGGGCTAAAGTAGGCAGGGATCAATACTCCTTTTCCTATAAGAGGATTCCCTGCAGGGCTTCGATGTGCTAACTGCCAATTGTCAGTTAAGAGTCAAGAAAAAGCAACCTAAGCAATTATTTTAACACAAAAACATTAAAATAACATGTTCATAAAGCACTTTACAACTAATGAGAATGTTTGCCTACAAGCCTGATAATAATTCCTTGAGGTCAGAAAGTAATATAGGGTTATTCCCACTTTATGAGCTGAGAAAACAAATGTTTCTAAAGAGTTTCATGCTATGAACTACTTGTGACCTTGAGTGTCCTTTACGTGATCAGAGTAGAGGAAAGACTTCTCTGAAGGTTTTCTGATTTCTAGTCAGCTAGAAATCTTTTTTCTTTATTTATCTGTTCCTCTTCTTATGTTTTTTGAGTAAATTTCTTTTCAATATTTAATTAACCTGTAGCATAGAGTTTTTAAAAAATGTCACTTAACCCATTTTCTTTATTTTATTCTATATTTTCCCCTTAAATCCTTAGTTCTGTTTTAACTATTATTTTGGTACAGTCTCAGAATTATCTAGTGAGTATATAACTATTTAAGTCATTTAATCTACTGAACAAAACAAAGATCCCCATCCAAATGGAGCTTACATTCTATGGGAGTGGGCTGGGGGAGGGACACACATAATAAACAATGGACATAGTAAATGAGTAAATTGCATCATTTGTTAGGAGGTGCTAAGTGCTATAGAAAAGTAACAAACAGAAGAATAAAGAAGATGGAATTGGGTGGAAGTTGCAATTTTAAAAAGGTGAGCCTTCTTGAGAAGGAGGTGAAGGAGCTGGTCCCATGACTATCTGGGAGGAGGCAGACAAGATAGCTAAAAAAAAATTAGGCCCTCATGCCAGAGAGTAACTGGTTTATTGAGAGTCACAAAGGAGTTGGGCTGGAGTGAATGAAGGGGAAAATACAAGGTGATCGGAGAGGTGCAGTGCATGGCAGCCTCTGGTAAGACTGGGGACTGCGGTAAAGACTTTGACTTTGATTCTGAGTGAAATAGGTGGCCGCAGAGTGAAAAGACATGATCAAGGCAAAAATTATAACAAGATCATGTGGAGAATAGTCTGTGTGTGAGACTGGAGGGGAGAGGTAAGGGTAAAAGCAAGGCAAATAGGTGATAATTATAGTAATGCACATCAAAGGTAATGAACAGTCGCACCATTCTCATGAAGAACATATATTTATAGGGAAAAACCTAACAGAATATACATCAAAATGTGAATAGTGATTATCTTGGGCTAGTAGGATTACGAAAAACATGTATATATGTTTTTTCTTTGAATTATCTAACTTAAAAAAAAGGGAACATAAATGATTATGATGCTCAGCCCAGGGCAGTGGTAATGGAGGGGTCAGAAGTGGTCTGCTTCTGGATACCCTTTCAAGGAAGAGTTAGCCCAGTTTCCTGATGACTGAACATATAGTGTGAGAGAAAGAGAACATATTCTTCCGACGTTTGCACCTGAGCAACTGGAAGAATGACGTTTCCATCAACTAAGAAGGTGAATAAAGTGGAGCAGGTTGGTAGGTTGAGAGGGGAAGACTGGGAGTTCAGATGGGAGTGTATCATCTTTCAGATGCAATTAGACCTGGCATGGAGAAGTTGATTGAGTAGTGAGATACGGTAGTTTGAAGTTCAGGAGAGGGACCTGGCCTGGACTAGGTGTGCGATCATCAGTGTTAAAAGCATGTGACTGGATGTCACTGGGGAAAGAAGCACCAAGGACCTATTTCTGGTACACCACGGTTAAGAAAACAAACCAAAGAGGAACCAGCAAAGGGGACAGAAAAGGAGTGAGCAGTGGGGTGGCAGAACAATAAAGCAAGTTTAGTGTCTTGATGAAGAAAGGAAGGGTAGGTAGTGGGGAGAAGATACCACAGCTGCCCCTTGAGGTCCATCTCCAGGCCCTGAAACTCTATGCATTTTCCCACAGGGAAGAATGATTAAGTATCCTTGTAGCATAGAAATTTTCCTCTGAAGGGAAACAGAGATAATAGGAATTCATCTCATTTCTACTGTTACCCTTTCCCCCATTGTTATATCTTTGCTTTTTTCTTAAAAAAAAGAAAAATCTTAGTATCAATGAAATTTCACTAAGAATAAAGTCCAGTTAATAGAAACTTGTTGAAATAGTTTAAACCATCAGTTCTTACTTCTAAGATAGTCACTACATTTTACAGAAGTTTATACTTCCTTCTTATGAATATGTTACTTGATTATTTTGATGATTACAATAATCTCTTAGTGGAAGAGCTTGTATTATCTCATCTACAAAATTTAAAATTTGTAGCAAGATTGGAATATACATAAGAAAAACCTTTTCATAGGGCAGTTTTGCAAAACTTACCAAATCTTAAAACCTTGAATGTCCAGTTTTGATCCAATAATTCTACAATTAAAAATTTGTTCTAAGCATTAGAAAATGAATCTAACTTGTTTCGAACTAAGGAAATAGTGAGACCTAAGAGGAAAGGGTTCGACTGAAAGAGATTTTATTACCTAAAAAAAATAATAGGAAACAACCAAAATAAATTTTGTTATATCAAGACAATGGATGCTATACAACTGTAGAAAATAATGCAAGATAGTATTTAATGACTTGGAAGGACATCCACTATTAGTAGAGGAGGGAAAGAAAGTAAGCTATTAAGAACATGTGTGACTTCATCCTCTCATTATTGTGAATTATATCTCTAAATTGAGAAAAAAAAAAAACTGAAGGTCAGCAAACTTTTCTGTAAAAGGCCAGGTAGTAAACATTTTAGATTTTGTGAGCCACGTGGTTTCAGTTGTAACCACTCAGTTCAGTTGTTGTAGTATAAAAACAGTGCCCCACAAAATGTAAATGAATGGGCAAAGCTGAATTTAGTCCCTGGGCTATAGTTTGCTGACCCCTAGAATTGTAAACAGTGATTATCTCTAGGAGTTACAATTCTAGATTTAATTTTCCTCTTTTAGTTTCTGTTGGAAAAGGAGACACCTTTCTGAAGTTCTTATGATAGACTAATAATAAAATTGACACAAAACCATATTAATAGAAAAACCTATTAATACATATGCATGTGAGATCATAGATGATGGCTCTTTGAAATAAAGAACCAGCCAGCTTGTTATACTTCTTAGACAAAGAAACAATGGATTTGTGAAGAAATGGGTGCTCATTAGGGAGGAATCTACACGAAGTTTGAGCTTGGGTAGTAAATTAGTAAAGGAGTAACATGGTTTGTTTATATAAGCTCTTCGGCTTTGAATTCCTTAACTCTAGCAATGAGGGTGCCTCTCTCAGCCCCCTGGAGCAAGAAAGGCAGCCCTTATTGCACCAGCTGTTCATCAAGTAACTTTAATTCACAGTAATCAATATATCATTGTAGATATTTTGGGGCCTTCTGCCATGGGTCTCAACATTTCTCTATAAGATCATAGATAGTTCTTTGTTGCCAGCAGCAATACAAGATCTGATGAAATGATGATAAAGCATTTAATTATTTTTTATTTTTAAATGATCAATGTTGTACTACTGTTGTTAGTAGTTCGATCACAATAGGATTATGAAAATGTTATAAAATATTTATCAGAATAAATGAAAATAAAGATAATTCTTGATCACTTGGATACTGAGCACATTCTTTTATAGCCTAGTTCTATGTGCTGTTTTAAATTCTGCACCAGCTTTTCTTGTAATCCAAAGGATATCCTATGCAATATGCACCCCCAAGTAAAAGATGATTTTAATACTAGCTTCAGAAAAACGTCATTAGGAAATTTGAATGGTAGGACAAATAGACATTGTATTTCAAAACATTTTCCAACAGCTTCTAAATTTTGGAGAATCAGCCACACTCTTTGCTTCACTGGAAGTGAGAACAACATGAGTTGATTGTGTAAGCCAAATATTTGCTCGGGTTCTGAGGTCTTCCAGCTTGTGGAGTCCAGTCAGTGGTGTGCTAGTAAATGCTTAACAGTCGGCATTGGTGAGGAAGAAGGGTAACTGGAAGGGGAAGAGCCCTGATCTGTACCATTTACCAATTTCTGTGGTGTAAATATTCTTAGCTGTGGCAATTTCAAACTATCAATGGAACAATCACTTGTGGAGCCAGTGTGAATCAATTCTAGAACATGACTGGGTCCAATTAAAATGCATTGAGCCCCCATCCCGCTTACTATCAAAAGACCTAGCCCTATTCTTCCACCACCTACTCCCTGCACTCCTTCACCGAATGTTTCTGGGAAGCCCTAGGTGTTTATGTTCTCCTGATAGGGCTCTCCTGATGCATGCTTTCTTAGGGATGCTCTGTTCTTGACAACCCTCCATGGCTGCTGAGGCTGCTGTTATCTGCTGCTGTGTGACCTCAGCTCTAGTCGCTCCTATAGAAGTAGGTAACTGATTTTTTGTCATCCTCACTTCCATTCCATCAATAAGTCTTGCCAACTCTACCTTGAAAATAGATTCTAAATGATGGATAATACGATTCTATTCATCTCTATCTACTAGGCTCATTTGAGGCACTGCCATCTCTCTCCCGGATGGCTGCAGTAACCTCATAACAGTCTTCCTGCTCATTCTACACAGTAACTAGAGCCATTAAAAAAAAATTAAAATGTAATGTTTACATGTATCGAGCACCAAAAAAGATGAATTACTGATGAACATAGAACAGACAAAAATCTTCCTATCAAGTTGTTCACATGCCAGCCTATAGTTACAAAACGTGCATCAAAATAACTCAAAAGAAAAGTCTTTAATGGGTATGTGTCCCTTGGGTTTAATAAAATTCAATTTGGTATGTAACCACCAATCTCCAGTGGTGGAGGTAGCTATATGAGTCCACGCTTTTGTGACCAAAGAGTCTATGCTTGACTATGAAACAGGACTTTGCGTTAAAGTTGTAGCTAGGGCAATAAGAAGGTATCAGAGTCATGGACCTAACATAGTGCTGGTCATGATAGATTCCAGGATGGGATGAGCCAGAGGAAGTGGGGTAAGGGAACAGCCACACTTGTGAGACAGCCATGGCTGTTGCTGGGGGAATCTGAGTGCCTGTTTGTGGGTGGTAGTGATGAGTAGCTCCTAGAAATCCAGGCTCTAGCTGGGCAGCAAAAATGTGATTCTCTTCTGGACTCCGATTACCTTTCATAGTTTTGGTTAGATCACGGAGGGCTGATACCATGTAGTCCCTGCAAGCTGGGGATGGCTCTGGAGAAGCAAAGAGGAAAGCAGTAATTCCCCACCCACAGTCTTGGGAGTGCAGGACAAATCCTGGAAGGGTCTACCTGAGGCCAGTCTGGTCTTTTATCATATGACTCAGGAGATTTGATCAGTTTCAGCCTTCTCTTCTTCAAGCTGCCACCCTGTCTAAAGTTTCCATTTGCACTTAACTGGAGGGCTGGCTATGGAAGCAGGAGTAGCATTCAAATATAAAACTACTTTCACAATAAGACTACAGGGCATTGAGCTATGGTGCATTTGTATTTCAATTTTATTATTATGGAAGAAAGGACTTGTTGGCAATATTTTTTTTCCTGACAATAATTCATTAGGTGCTGTCAACAGCAAAAATCTTAATGGACTCTAGCTATGTGAGCCGTATGTGTTATTCTTTTCTTACACACAGGGCCTTTTAGAATGAAGGATTCTCAAAAAATGGACAACATATCGTCAGATTTGAAAGCATATGGGGCTGAACAGGATTCTATTAGAGGCTCATGATCTTATAATCTAATATTTATAAGCAAATAAAGTTCACCAAAGTCTATAAAAACATGCCACAACTGTGAATCAAATTAGTGCCTTAACTTACCCAATTAGACAAAGAAAATATCAGTATCATAATTAAGTGGCCAATTTCCTTCTTAGAATTAGTATAAATAGTGATTATGCTTTAAAATCAAATGAACACTGTATTTTCAAACTGGAAGGAAGTAGCCTAAGCTAAAGGATGCAAAATTCTGACGTAGAAGAGAGTTCCTTCATGTTTGGTTAACGAACTGACAAGGAAATCTTTTTTTTTCTTTTTTAATCTCAGCAAAATTTTTCATTTTGATTCTAATCAATCTCTCTCCTCTTTTATATAGACTGACTGCCCATAGATTTAAAGTCATTGCTTCGTCAGTTGAGGTTGAAAAGCCAAGAGTTTCAAGCCTTCTGGCAGCCACTGCTGAATTATTCAGTAATTTCAAACCACACCCAAATGCAGGTGTAAATCACGCCAGTCATCTGCTTTTTGAGGTCCTTCATCCTTGCCAATTAGAGAAAGATGTTTCAGATCTAGGGTGAGAGTTTCTATTCAGATGAAACAAGTAAAATTATACAAGTACTGTATATACTTCCTGTCTCTAATTTCTTATTCTTATGATTTCCTTTCTGATGTCTCTATTCATTGGTCAAAGTTTTCAATTACAGAAACCATTCAAGAAGCATGAACTTACCAATAAATTTAAGAAATCTAGGTGAAAAAATATAGAGTAAAAAGGAGTTACTATAAATTATCAATTTTTTAATTGGAAGAATATTTTGGGGGGTCTTCTCTAGATCAGAAAAGAGTTCCCATCAAAATCATTTTTTTCTTTAAGAAGTAATTGAAAGAGGCCTTGCTTTAATTTCTAAAAATAAATAAATTTTTAAAGATGTTTTGTTGTGAAAGGCTGGCAGGGCAACAATAGAAATGTTTTTATGAGTTTCCATAATACTTATTTTATGTCTGTATATTCAAAATAACCCTAACATAGGCCAGAAAATGAGATGGTCTGATTATTTTGATTATCCTCAGTCAGGCTATTAATAGATTTGTAGGATGTTTTACTAGCAGCATGTGGCATAGTCTTGACAACTTGATTATTTACCCTTGGGATTTAAGGATTGCTTTATGCTTCATTTTTTTCTCCCCCGTGAGTGTATACCTGGTATTCTATAGACAACTTAAGACACAATTCTTTTTTAGATATTTGTATAGGAAGTACAAAATATGCTATTAACATCTTAGGTAAATCTCTACCAGACAAGGGCTTAGAATATAACACATTCTATAGATGTGTTGACTTTATAAAAATAATATGAAGATGATGCAAAGTGAGCTCTTCAATTCAAAATGTAATTTATCCTTTTAGACTTGATATGTTCCTTTAACCACTCTGGAAAGGAGATGGAGGATTGTTTGCATCCTTATCTTCCTTGTTAGAGGGAACTTGTTTCGGGAAGTCAAACTCAAATATTAAACTCTCACAACTTGCACTTTTTGCACTGTCACCTGTTTGTATTCTTCATTCCTTAAGATATCGTTGAGATGATTAATGCAGCTTGTTTATACTTCTTGACCAGGGGCCAATTCTTAGACGGAATAAAAACATATGCTTCCTACATTGATCAGAGAGGATAAACAGCCCATTCTGTCACCAGCTTCAGAACCACTGCATTTCCGTGAACTAAATTATGTTTTCAGGCAGTTTGAATTTTCTGTTTGAAACACAGCAATGAAATAATAGCGGTTTTTTTCCCCCCTCTCTGAACTTTCCTGGTTGTTTCTTGAACATTTAATAGCAATGAATTTATTCAATATTATACTCTAGTCATTGTTAGACATCATTATACTTTACTTATATTTCAGTTTAAATAAAGTTTGTAGACATTCATCAGGCATTAAATTGTGTGTTTTATATAAGTCTAATCCATCCTCCCTCTCTCCTTTCCTTTCCTCCTGTCCTTCTTTACTCCCATATATTTGCTAAATACCTATAATGTTTTATTCAAAGTTGAGTAGACATCTCTTTATCTCTAAGGAGCTCATTGTTTAGTGGGGCAGCTGATGATCTCCCCTCTTGAAAATCTAATCTATTTTTCTGACTCATGGAATTTTTTTGGTGGAGACATGTTACCCATTATCCATTTGTATATGGTTTTCTTCCATTGTCTTCTGCTATGTTGTAAGCTATTTTTTGTGGCTTATTTGATGTTAATTGCTTCAATCAACTCTTTAAAAGATACAATTACATTTGTTTTCTTTCAGTCCCCTAGCATCTTTTCAGTTCTTCAAGATCTTACAAAAATAATTTAGACTGTTGTGAATTCATTAACAAATTCCCTTTATAATTTAGGATTCTGGTCAGACCTACAAATGTGTGCAAAGCATATTCAAAATGAGCATTTTATCTCACCTGCTTCTAAGACAAAACAAATATGAAATTCTTATTCTTTTAATATTTTTATTTTACCTTGAAATTGTCCATTGTTATTTTCTTTTAAATGAGAACAGCTTTTTTATTTTAGTCATCTTACACCATTATTGTTTCAGAATTTTCATATATCGATAAGTTTGCAATGTTTTAAGGGGAATGTTATATTTAAAGGAAAAGCTCATTTATTTCCCTAAAAATTATTGAACTGACATCAGTTTTCTGATGTTTTCTAATTGTTAATGTTGATAATTCTTACTATGTGAGAATAATTTATACTCAAAGGTCCTATTGAGGTCACCTTTACTTTCAATTTTTTTCAAACCAAAGATTATTATATATTTTATGTATAACATAGAATTAAGAAATTATGGGAAGATAATTAGTTTTTAAAAATGTCATGGACTAGGATATGGGAGTAAATGGCTGAGGTAAGGTAGAGGATAACGAGAGGACTCTAGACTACAGCAACCCAGTTTTCATAAATACGAATTAACTCTATCTTCCAACATTTGCCAACATTGTATCATTCTGTTCAACTTCCCAGCTACGTTTTCATAAAAAGTTACTGGTGTATACAAATGACTCAGGCACACTTGTCTCACAAATATTCAAATTTATGTCCCTGCAAAATTAGATACTTTCAGAATATCCTCAAATTCTTCATCCAGTGGTGGATATTGCCTGTCACTGGTACTATATTCTTCTTGCCTGAAACAGCCTTGATATTCCTTCAAAATTCAGATTCAAGTTGCTTCTCCCATGAAGTCTTACTAGAATAAACTTCTGTTCTGTTCTTTCTGTTATTGTTCTTTGCACACTGGAATTTACATAACTGTTTACTTGTCAAATAGCTGGAAAGGTTAATCAGTTTAAGAAAAAAGTCCCAAGTCAATACACAACTTTTATTACAACTTTAAAATATCACAGGTAAATCTGAGGACATCTTGGTGTTTCTGTAGCTGGACAACTTTGACTTTATTCATCATCAGCCTGTTGAACTGTTCCTTTTTCAGAAACAGATACCATCCAAAAATTTTCTAATAATCACCTTGTTTTTAACTGTTGTGGCTTGTTGAATCAAAGCAACTGAATTTGGTATAAATTAAATGTCATTTTCTTCAAGAATTAACTCATCTTTCTGGGCTTTAGATACTGAGCAAGCAACACCTGAGCTCATCCAAACCCTGAGGATGTATTTTTCACCCAAGAAATTTCGAATTTCAAGTCAGAGTACCATTCTCCCAAAGTGAGTGTACACAGACTTCATCTTGTAAGGGAAGCCCAGAGTAATCCCTCTGATCATGTTCTGTACATGACTGCAGATAGTACAAACGGCAGTCAGTTCCTTTCTACTTCCCCATCATTTGTCGACCCAGAGCTGTCTCTCT